>VYXD01010899.1:434575-509989 GCA_013397195.1 Hylia prasina
GGTTTTCTCCCGAATTTGCCCTAAACCTTAACAAGCAGGGAGCTACATCCACAGGTGTAGGGTTTCTGTGCACCTGTTATGCGGCAGTTCTCCTTCCTTTTTCCCCTTTACCTGCACTTTTTGCAGAGCTGCCAGAAGAAGTTTCTATAGCAGAAGGTTCCTGCGTACAGCCCTGTTGGGGCAATACAGAGGCTGCACCAGGGCTGCCTTTGAGGTTTTGGCTCTCAGGGCTCTTGATGAGGCCAGTGAACCTCTCTCTGCTTGGTGAGGGGCTGTATCATGGGACTGGGCCCTGCCCCAACAGACCCTGGTGGGGACCTCCAGCCACCAGGGAACCACTGCTCCCTGAGACACCCTGCACAATGGACCATGCAGAATACTGAAGCTTCCAAGTTGGTGCAGCCTCGGTTCAGGTGCCAGGATATGGTTGTAATGTACTGTGTTGGGTTTGGCTGGAGTAGAGATAATTTTCTTCACAATGCTGGTATGATGGTATGTTTTAAATTTGTGCTGGAAACAGTGCTGTTAAAACAGGGAAGTTTTTGTTATTGCTGAGCAGGGCTTTCACAAAGACAAGGCCTTTTCTTCTCATCTCACTCAACCAGTGAGTGGGCTGGAGGTGCAGAAGGAGTTGTGAGGCGTCACCTCTGGCACAGCTGATCTCTGCTGGCCATAGGGATATCCCATACTGTATGGCATTATGCTCAGCAGATACAGCTGGGAAAGAAGTAGGAAAAGGGTACATGTTGGAGTCAGCATTTGTCTTCCCAAGTCATTGCTACATGGAATGGAGCCCTGCTCCCATGAGGATGGATAAATACCTGCCTGCTCATGGAAAATGGTGAATGAATTCCTTGTTTTGCCTTGCTCGCATGCATGCAGCTTTTGCTTTATCTATTAAACTGTCTTTATCTCAGGCCACAGATTTTCCCACTTCATTCTTATGATTCTCTCCCCCACCAGCAGGATGGAACAGTGAGTGAGTGGCTGCATGGTGCTTAATTGACAGCTGGGGTTAAAAACATGATATGCACAAAGCTTAAAAATATTCCTGCTGAGCGGCTATATAGATATGTAAGTCCTCATGTTACGTGCATCCTTGTGGGTGTGTGTGGTTTTCTCCTTAATGAGCTTGGCTAGGATTTCTGGAGTGGAGGGAAGACAGAGAAGAGGAAGAGTTTGCCCTCCTTTGTACCATGTGGCACACTTTCCTCTTAAGCTAATTTATCTAGCAAATTATTTGTAATTGTGGGGACCTGTGACACTTGGGAACAGAAACAGTTATGTCTTCTTGTGGCACATTGCAGTAGACATTTAAAGCCACAATATAATGAGCCTTGTATTTGTCAGGAGGTGGTGCAGGGTGGCCTATAGTAACATGTAGGGAAGATGTTTTTATGGCAGTTCTGGAAAAAAAATTATTGTACTTTGCTTTCCTCTGTGGGTAACTGGACCTGATGATTCAGGTGATATTTTCAAGCACTAACCTGTTCGAAGCACTAACCTGCCTTTGACAGAAGATGGTAGGTCAGATCCTGCAGACTTCAAAATTCATTTGATTTCCAATATTTCCTTCCAACCAGTCTGGGCTTTTCATGTTTCCCTTGATAAACCTGGAAATGTTTTAGGTTAGATACCATACAGCTAGGGAATTGTGCAGGTCTCTGCTTTCAAATAAAACACCACTAATAAATGAGAGTACCTCCAATGTACGATGTGGCTTTTCAAAGGTCCCTAAAAGATTAAGGAATATGTCAGGGGGTGAATGCAGTGCCATTTTTCTTCCTTTCTGTGAGTTACAGCAAGTGCTGGGTTTATCAGCTGTTTCACATGTTTTGATAGAGACAACACAAACAAGTGTTTCTAAATGCATGCTCTCAGTAGCTCTCCTGCTTTTCTTTCACTTGCAAACAATCTTGTCTTACTGGTTGTTGTTTTACTCTGTGCTATTATGCCCTGTTTGTTTCCCACTCTCTTTTTTATCACCTTATCTGTCCCAAGAAATTGTAGCTTTTTGTTTTATTACATAAAACAGGAATATTTCCAGGATATGTATAGCTATGCTCTTGAACTTGTGACATTTAAAGGGCAATAGAATGCTAATGTGACTAATAAAACAGGAAAAATGGCTTTATATAATTCAACGTGAAAATGGTTCAACCTACCTTTTAAATGGACTAATTTAAACAACTTTCATTCATAGGGGCATGGAAGGAGGCTGCAAAATTTGGGTGATACAGATAGAACTAAAAAAAAAACAAAGCAAGCCTTTGTCATTCTCTTTTGACACCTTTAAAAAAGATCCAGCCAACTTTTCCTGTGATGGGGACTCCTTAATCATTTATTTTCTGCAGATGATAATTCACAAGAATACTGGGTTGTATGTTTTTGTTTTGTTTTCATTCTACTGTGAAAAATGTTATAACCTAAAAGCAATTTTATTGGATTTGTTACATAGATTTTTTGATTTTTCTTTGAACATGGATAGTAAAGTTCCACATTTTATACTTCAGTATTTCTAGCTAATGCTATGAGGCCTATGACAACTGTCTATTACACTTGCAGGTCAAATCCTTTCTGAACAATACTAAGGCTCTACTGTTTTTAAATGTATGACATGTGGTTGCTAAGTCATGAAATTATGTGTATGGATTGAGAATGAAGGAAAACACCCATAAGTTTTACATTTTTGACCCATCCTTTCCACCCTGATCAAGTTTCTCAGTCAACATGGAAAAACACCAAGATTTTCAGATTATTACAATAGTCAAAAGGCCTCAAGTAACAAGAACAATTTGTGATTATGACCCATAGTAATTCTAAGGTATGTTATTATTTTGAATACAAATGGTTTATTTGATTAAAGATATACATATGAAGGAAATTGGGGTTTGAAAGTTGGGAGTGTCCCATGTATGTGTGCTAAATCTTTCTACTTGCAATAAGAGAATTGTAGGTATTTTTTTTGTTTCTTTAGAAACAACATCATTGACAACAAACCCCAATTGCTCAGAAAGTAAGCAGATACAGATCTTATATGACAGCTTAAAAGTACACTTGACTAATTAACATTAGAAGCTTATTAAAATATTGTTTCATTTAATGCAAGTTATACTTTCATCTTTTCCTGTAATGCATCACCTATTAAATTTTTGATGTGGAAAATTAGTGCTTCAGGTCTGAAGAGAGTGACAAGCATAGTGTTGAGAAAGTGACAAGAATAATGTTTGAGCTATAATTTCAGGATTAATAATGCAGATTCACCCTTCCTAGTGGAACAGAAATGTGGACACCTCATGAAAACTCCATGCTGTAAGTTAAGTTTTGTCTTAACTCCAGACAAACAGTGATATTGATGCTTTCTTACACTTTGATTTTACAATATATAGAAAGCCTTATTATGCCTCTTTCTTGTCCCAGTATGTCAAGGTTCTTTCTCTTTACCTGTCAGTGTGTCTTGCTCTTGATATTCTAGTTTAAGTGCTTCCCACCTCTTCCTGCTTGTTTTGTTGGTGTCTTAGTTCTGGCTAGGACAGAGTTAATTTTTTTTACAGTAGCTGGGCATGGTGGTGCCCACCTGTAGTCCCAGCTGACAGGGAGGCTGAGCCCACCAAATCTCTTGAGCCCAGGAATCCTAATTTCTTTTTACAGTTTCTTCTAGGCTGCAGTGTGCTGTGACATGTGGGCACAGACAAGACTGTAATATTATTCTGTACCATCCTATGTCATTGCCAGTGGTGGGGAAAAGGGAACCTGTCTTCCTGAAGGAAAGGCATTCCTTTTCTGGTCAGGAGAAAGCATAGTGTGATGGGAAAGGACTGTTTGGTATTTGTCATGGGTTTTATGTGTAAATTGTTGACTAATATGGTTTGTTATTAATATTGTAGTAGTTACTGTTCATTTTCTTATCTCACTGCTGCTTCCAGTAAATTAATTGTTCTTATCTCAACCTGTAACACCTTTTTGTACCTCCAATTCTCAACTCAATCCCAAGCAGGAAGGGAAGGTGAATGGTGGAGTCCAAGAGGATGCTATCTGGTTTGGGGCAGTCTCAGGGGAAGAGGGGGAAGGGAGAGGCACTAAATTGGGGGGTGTCATTCCTAAATCATGACGTGACAAGATGCAAATTGGCCTTTTCAGTTTTGTTGGGTTCTGTGAGTAGCAAATCCACGAGGACAGGATGAGTTAGCCTGATAGGTCTGCAGTGGCCATCCTTTGTGAGCTGACTCAAATACTGTGGCCTGTAGCTCAAGATCTTTGAGCTCTATATGGATCTATTTGGGAAGTGTGTGTGTAAATAAATCCACATTATCAGGAGTGGTCTTCCTTCTTAAAAGATTAGTATTTCTACAATGAATTTGATCCCATTGGTGATAGTGGGCACCGGTTCACTAAATTGTCATGTACAATGTAGGCATTTTCTTGAAGAATTTCCTTCAAGTTGGAAACTGATTTTTTTATAAAGCTAATAACTGAATACCTTTTCCCCCCCTACAGTAATGTTGCCTGGCATCAGTTACATAGGAATCCTTTCTTTGGATGGACAAATGCTTCTTCTTGATTTTGCCTTTCTCCTTTTGGTAGCTACATGCAGATTATTTTCCCCCTTCTTACTGCAGATCTTTTTTTCCTATTTCCCCTTGTCTCAAGCCTTTTCTCTGCAAATAGAAAGGACAGGGGAGAAAGATTACCTTCTGCTCACTTTTAAAATGCAGAGCATTGTAAAAGACTTTATGGCAATCTGTTCTCCAGCTGCAAACAGCTGGTATAAACTCACTGTAGAAATAGTGGTAATTTAAAGATTGCATATACTTAGTGTTGAAGATTTTAAAATGCGCTAGAATTTTGCAGGAAGTCTTTATTGAACAAAATAAAACTAACAAAACTTGAATATTGTTCAATAATGTTTATCTAGAAAGACTGAATGTCATTCCCAAGACGGTGCAACTATAAGACTGTAAAAGAAAGGAAGTTTTCTCACTGTTGTATCATAGAAAGCAAAAACTTATTCTGAATTCATGTGGGACCTTGCAACTTAAATCCTACTTTTTAATGTCAAAACCAGTTATCTTAATCTCCCCTGACAAATCTTTTCCATGAAATTTGTTTTCTATCCGTATGCTTTTCATCTTAGTATGCCACACACTTCTCACACCCACAGCTTCATGACGACAGTACATCGTGCTGCAATCCCTTGAAAGAGATTTTCATTTGGCTGCAATATTTCTGGTCATGTTAGTTGCTTTGCTGCAGTAAAAGCAGGTCTGGACCATTCTGTGTTTTTGTTTTGCTGTAAATTTGCATGAGAACTTTTATCCTTCCTTTCCTGTGGTAAAAACTACAAATGCCATGTCTTTAAAGAGGATTACAGGGAGTGCTCAGTATTAATGAGTTAGCAGGGTGATAGTTACCTGCTTCTCATTGTCTGTGGCCATATATGTCATTGTCTGTTGCCATTTATGGTTTTTTGTGTCATGGAAGGGACACTCTCCTGTACCTGCTGCTCACGTATCTGACAAAAGCAAGTGCCAGCTCCAGAAACTTTGTGGGAAGGAAGATTGAGCCTTTTAGCCTTTGTAGATACAACAGGGACAGGGTGAATTCAGTCATGATTAATGAGTGACTTAGTGTTTTTTCTGTGGATTTTAGCCACCCCATCTTAGTATTGTCTTGAGTTGTTATGCCAATGCCATAAGAAAATACAGCTGGTTATTAGTTACTCAGTAGCCATTTTTTTATTCCGTGTAGCCAATATTAATTGGTTCAAAATCATTATGTATATGGATATTATTCGTTGTGGCAACACCTTTGTTTGAAACCTATTGAATCTTTCAAAATATTTCAGAAATTTAGGAACTGTGGATGATATTGGTCTTCCAAAAGAGTAGGCTAATTTTATTAAATTCTTATGTGTCACTAAATCTTTCAAAACTAGCTGGTTTTAATAGAGATGTAATAGTTCAACTTTAAAATTTGGGTCCTAAAGCCTCAGGACTTAAGCTAAAACAAACTGGTGATATACTTAAACCATATTTTTTTTTGTCTGACTGTGGTAAAAATCTGTAAGTCCAAGAACCCCTATAAGGAATGTGTATGCCAACAAGGCTATGGTTTAGAAAAAAAGGCAGTGCTTGGCAAGGACTGCTGGGCTGAAGGAGCAGCAAGTGCATTCCTGTGAAAACAGTTCCTGGATCCCAGCCCAGCAAAGTTCAACAGGATCCAGGCTGAGCCTTGGACTAATAACTGCTGTGCATTTCCTTACTCCCCTTACTGGTCAAGGTGCATATTTAATTTACTGCAATCACTCAGGGAGGAAGACAGCAATAAAGGGTGAGAATTTAGGAACCTTTTCAATTATATACTGTTTCTTCTAGGAAATCAAATTATGGAATTTTGCTGCTTTTCTGACCCTAGAAACAGGTGCACCTTTTTAATCAGTTTTGCTGAAACAAGGATGGGAGTCTCTAGCTTCCTACCTAAAGTGTAAGTTTGGTAGCAGACTGGAGGTGTTGTTTGGAATTGAGGGTAGGAAGTGTTGGCCTGGGTAGAAAATATACAACTTGTAGGAAGATAGACTTTGCTGGGTCTAGTGTTCATGAAATAACATACTGATTTCTATTAAATGTGACAGTTTATGAATATTCATAGCTGCTTAAATTTCCTCAAAGAAAAGAAATATTTTAAGGGATATTTATTATTTTTGCATTTCAATATTGCCTTGTTAAAATTACTGATATTTATTTTACTCAACATTGTCTTTGAGTTGTGCTCTAAACCTTAATTAAAAGAGAGTTATTCACCTTGGCTCATATTCAGCCATCCTCCAAAGATAACCTATGCTACAGATTACAGTTCATCTTGCTTTTTTATTTTTTCTTTTGTTCTGCTAGAAAATATGCATCTCATAGATACTTTAATTTTTAGCAATGAAGTTCATCAAATAGTAACCCGCTTCCACTGTCTCACTTGTCACTCTGTGCTTCTCTTAATCAAAGTGCTTGTGTCTCTCTGTAATTTTCTAGCTGGTAGTAAACCTTGACAGGGTAAGGAGTATATTTTTGTTATACATCACATAATTTAGAGAGGAAGTAAGGGAAGGCTTACTATTTTGAAGTCCTCCTGATTTCTCCAAATGATTGAAATTAATTGCTGTCAGGCTTAAAGGGTGATAAAGCAGTACTTCTGCCTTTTTACGCTTTTCTTTCTGACCATGTGAACTTCTCATATGAACTTTTTGCAATCCATAAGGGCTGTTTTTTTTAATTTGCTCTTTTTTGTTTATCCCAATAGTTCTGTTTTTTGTGTGAGCACCTCTGCCTTTTTATTTGCTTAAGCTATACTTAAAGCTTATTTTTTTTAGATATGTTTATTGTGCTTTAAAGTAACATAGGAGTACCCACTACTGAGGCAAAATTCAGGTTGTACCCTAGAAAAAGCATCCAAGGATGAAAACTGTTGCTGTCCTCAGATAATGTCATCATTCAGATAATTTCTTTCAGCCTGATGAGAGAGAAGAGTACGCTCAGGACAAGGAATAAAGCCCCAAAATAATTTTTAAAAAATTTTTAAATCATTTTATAGTGTTTCCAAAAGTGAACTAACTTTCTGCAGGTACAGTTATCAGAAATTTGGGTTATTACAAAAACATATAAAATACATAAATATTACTTTTTCCCTACCATTCCCCAGAACAATATAGTAGATAAATGAGAAAATGTGTTATGTGTGTAGCAATTAGTCATTAGCTTATAGCAGGGGAAGGGCTCACTTCAACAAAGTTAAATGAAACTGGAACATGAGAATGTCTTGGTGCCAGTTTTGTGGAGTTTGGGATTCCAGTCCACTGGGACAAAAGATCACTTAAGTGCAAATACTTTATGAGCAACTGTAGATATCTGCAGAAGTACAAATACCAATTTTTATGTAAAGTCATATGAAGTAACTGTGATAAAAGACCTACCAAAGCTTGCAAGCTTGGAGAGAAAATATTTTCTTACTTAAGAAGCTTATGATGCAAAGAATAAGAATTTTTTATATGAATGTTATGCAAGTGCACTTAAAATAGGAAACCAACTCTCTAAATAAACAAGAAAGCATAAGGTTTTGTAAAGGCTTGAGTTGTACCAGTTATAAAAAAAGAATAATACAGAAACATTCAACAACCCCCAAAGCACTAAATGGTGGATAAACTGTCAAATATGAATGAGTAATCTAAGTTAGACAAGATAAAGCAAAAGATGACTCAGTCAAAGCCAAAGCTTTCTTTTTTATTAAAAAGAAAACAATGCCATTGGATGCTGTGAACTGCAATGAAATTCAATGGAAAAATGAACTGAAAATTCACTTTGTAGAAGCACCATACTGCAACTTTCAGAGCCAGGGTTTCATTGGCTCCCTTTAATGACCTTAAGACCCCAAAATGTTTCATAAGGCAGTGTTGATGCTTAGACTTTATTTAGAAAAGGGGTTTACCTGAGGCATCCATCAAACTTGTTAAGAAAATTTTGTGTTTGTATAGAAAGGACTTTGAGACATGATGTGTTTCTGCTCTCTGACCTGACACAAAGCTGACAATATTTATCTACCCTTGGTTGAAAGGCTGTAGTGATGTAGAATCCGTGGCTTTGCTTCACAGTCTAATTTATCACTTGATTATTATTGTGGTTAGAGGTTTTTTCATACTCCTTGAGCTAATATTGTTTGTCTGCAACTGTTTCTATTTGACATGGTCACTGTGAGCACAGGGGATCTTTGCTCTCTTTTCCTTAGTATGGGAAGAAAGATTTACCTACTGAGCGACTGGAATACTGTGTCCCTGCCCTTTTTTGCTGTTCTTTCTCTTTCACTCCCTTCTCTTTCTCTCTCTGGAGAGAAAATACCTTTATCTTTCCTAACAATGTGTATCACCAAATTTCCAAATCCAGTTATTTCCACTATAGTTTTTTTGTTTGTTTTGTGTTTTTGTTTTTGTTTTTTGTTTGTTTGGTTGGTTTTTTTTGGTTGTTTGGTTTTTTTTTTTGCTTCCTCAGGACTGGACTCTGGGGTGAATCCAACCAAAGCTTCACAAGTGCCAAGCACACCAAATGAATGTGTTACATATACCATGTATATTGAGATAGTGTAAGAGCCCGTTAGTATTTGAACCTCTGCTGCTTCACTAATTATTTCCCATTTTGTATTTGTGCATTAAACTGTTTCTTCCCAGATCTAAAGACACAACTTTTTATTATATTTTTTCTTATTAGGATGGTGTGGGAGCATTGAGAGGAAGGAGAACCACCTTCAAGTGGGAGAATTACTGTGGAAACTTGGTAGGTCCCTCTTGACACCAATGGGGAAGTCATCAAGAAGAAAAGAAGCAGACTCTTCACAGAGGTGGGATGAGAGACTATGGATATGAGTGGAAATAAAAACAGTTGTGCCTGAATATAAGAGAAAACTTTTTCGAAGTGAGGACGGTAGAAAAGATTGCCTTTGGCAGGTTGTAACTGCAGCTTCTGTTGCCTCCATACTTGTTTTTGGCCAGTCAGGTCTTGAAAACTTTTGAGAAACCTGATCTTATCCTTTGTGCAGAAAGTTAGACTAAAGGTCTCCTGAGGTCCCTTTCAATTTAAATTTTCCTTTAATTGTTATTGTGATTCTCAAAGGTGCTGACTTGATATCTGAGATGCTAACAATCCTTTTCAGCAGGGGGCTGGACTAAATACTTTAAGTATAATTTTATTTAATGTTAAATCATTATTGAAAATGATGACTAGTACTGGATTCACTGCAGATCTCTTCAAATCCTATCTTGAGACTGAAGAGTCTGACTTAGAATGTGAGTGTTGTTTTAAAATCAGGTATTCATGCACTGACATTTCCTTTGAATTGTATTTTCCTGATGTGAGAATATCATGCAGGTATGTGAAGAAGTTTAGGTAGATAACATAAATGTCGTATCTGTGTCTTTCTTTTTAACATCTAGGCCAGTAATCCTAATAATTATACCAAATTAAACTGGCATAATATATAATTTATCTTTATCATTGCTTTTTATTAGCCTATTTTCTTCTTGGTCACAGAAACCAATAATTTAAGTATTTCTTGCCAGTATTTTCCTAAGTGCTGGCAAAAACTCAATTAATGCATATTAGAATGTCATTTTAGACAGACACTGCTAGTGCTGCTTTGATTTTCTCTGTTTCTGAGGGACACTTTTGTCCACTGAATTGTTGGGGATGGCTTTCACCAGTTCCTGAAATTCTTTAGGGTGAGCTTTGTCAGGTCCACCTATATTGAAAATATCTATCTTGCCTTCGTACTTGTAAGACGTCTTTCGCTTATTCTGCTCAATGTTCTTCTCTCCTTTATTATCCATTGTGTCATTCTAAAAAAAGGACAAAAATGTCAGTATTTCAGTCTTATCTGTGTCATATGTTATTTCTTATTCTTCCAAAGTATAACATGCACATATTTTTTCTCCTTTAGTCTCTTATATTTCTCTTTTATTCTGTAAAAACATAAAAGTGTTTCTGATGCAATCAGTGAACTTTTCTTGAAACCTTTTATGTTCCTTGCTAGCTGTAACTCATATTGTGTATTCCTCTTTTGATTTTATTTTTCTGAGGTGTGTTACTCCCTCATTCATTCTTGGTCATATGTTCTTGTTTCCACTTTTTATGTGGTTCCCCTCTAATTTTCATGCTATTTAAGAGTTACGAGTGAGACACAAGACAGGGACTGAAAAGAATTGGTAAAAATCTACAAAATAAAGAATTACAAGAACTCATGTGCGCCATCCTCCCTGAATGGTCTGGCAACTAGGATAAACCCCATCTGTCTTTCAAGGTTGCTGGAAATATCAAGTGATTTGAGTGTATACAGTGGCACATATAGAGGTGGTTGAGTCATAATGCCTAGGTCACCATGAACTCCTTTTTTCCACTCCCAAGGATATGGGTAACCAATCTGGAATCAAAGTCTGTCTCTGGAAACACAGAGAGGCCGCATTCCAGTCAAACTTGACCAAGCCTTTCAGAGATCACAGAATTAATTGTAGTAACAGCTAAATTAAATTGCAGTTGCCATTTGATTTGATTTCAGTTAAATTAAATGCAGTCCAAATAGCAAAAGGAAACAATGAAAATACAAGCCATTCCCAGCAGACCTTGGAAAAAAATAGGAAATAACCTTTCACTGCAAATTATACAAACAGTCTCATTATTACATATAAACTCTGTAGACTTTTGGGAACTGACTGACTTCTTGGAACAGTTATGGATAAAGAAATAAAATATTTGGGCAGAAATGGAGTGCCAAACAGTATCATTTGAGATAATGAACCTCAGTGTATTCATAGCTGGTCTGTACAATTTACTGTAAAATAGAAATTGAGCCATGCCTTACTGCCATAAAACAACAGCCAGTCACCACTGTAAAACTGTTAAGGATTTGTAAAAGAAAGTTGTCAAAAATCAAGCCATTATATATATATAGCATATCATTTTGGAAATGAGAAGAAATGCTACTGAAGGCCTGTTTCATCTGCAACTTAGCAGAGTGTAGGACTGGAAAGAATTACAGGCAAAATAGTACAAAAGACCAAAGCTTGCTGCTGCTTTTTCTGGTGTGCCAGGAATGGATTGAGTTACAGGCAAAATAGTACAAAAGACCAAAGCTTGCTGTTGCTTCTAATAGACTTTCATGGACTACAGCGGGTCAGGTTCAAAATGGTTCTTTGGCACAAGTCAGGTATAAATTGGGGGTTGGTATCCATTTAATATATAAGCAACCATTCATGTTAACATCACAATAAGTGAAAATACATGTTTAATTAAAGGACAGCTGTAATGGATCATCAGGAATGCAGTAGGAATGTAGTTTTGAAGGCAGTGAAACCTACACTACATTGTGACTTAATAAGCAGGTAGCAGAAGGAATGGGTCTACAGGTTATCATTAGACATCCATACAGATTTGCAAAATACCATAGAACTAGAAAAATAGGAGATTAAAAAAAGAGTATCCTGCCACCTCATGAAAACCACATGCTCCAACACAAAAAGGTTTAAACTATTCAACAACTTACAAGGCCAGTTGGTTTTACCTTGTGTTAGTCAGACACCTGAGGAGTGATAGAGAATACTGAAGAAAGAAAACTATTAAAAGAAAACTATTACAGTGCTTTTAGTTTTGTTTCTCCAGAGTAATTTATATCACTATACCATCTAATGGATCTATACATCTAAAAAGGTTTGAAAAGCATAATTTTAAAGACTGTATAGTCCTATCTAACATGTGAACGACCAATAATTTCAAATTACAGAGAAAAAATAAAGCATTACTTCTGTACCCTAGCAGTCTGAGACTGTAAAAAAATTTTTTTTTGCTCTTCGCATGAATGGTATAAATTTTAAATCTATGTAACAAAATGTGTAATATGTAAGTAGGCCATGGTATTCATATTTCATTACCATGCCTTGAATAATTGTGACAAAAGTCAATTTCTGGTGGATAGCCCCTCAGTAGGGGCATTGTACTGTGATCACATCTTTAGATACAAGATGATGTCTAGAAAATGCTTAGTAAGAGGGGACAGTCAGTGGAGGAAAGAATAAATCCTGAGCATTGCAGGGGTTGCCTGTCACTTGTTTATGTGTGAATGCTGAACACTGCCTGTGCCATGCTTTCGGATGCTTGGCTGCTTTGCCAGTTTTGAAGCATGAGCAGAGACTGAGGTGCATCCACATGCAATAGGAAGCTTTTCTCCTTGTCTCAGTGTGCTTAACATCGCTGCTGTCTTATTCCAGTGAGGCTCATGCTTCAGATCCACATGCAGATCTGGTTATTATTACGCTCCCTGGACTCTGCCATTGTGCTGGTGCATACAAGCTCAGTTTTCAGTCTGGCTGTGTGCAGCTGGATACTGGTATTGTATTTACCAGCATTGTGTAAACCCCATCCATTTGCTGAAGTCATCCAAGATAATTATACTTTTAAATCTACAAGGCTGCTGCCAAACCATGCACTCACGAAAGGCAGAAGCTGTGAATTTTCCATGGAGCTCTGCAGCAAATCCACCATGTGCAGGAGGGGAGTGAGGTGCATTATAAAACTTCCCCCTTGTCTCTTATAATACAGGAAGGGTTTAATTAGACATAAATGAGTTTGATCAATGAATCATTAACTCCCATTAAACTTTAAGTAGATTGCCTGACCCGGCTACTTCATTCTGAATTTAATCTGGTATACACTTGATAATTAAAGGGACAAGGGCTGGAGGCAATCCTTCTCAGTCTTTCACATAAAATGGAGTTGAGTCAGCTAATAAGTTAATTTTATAGTCAGTGTGTAAGGACAGAATTGGCCGTAAAATGTAATTTTCCTAGAAAAACGGATCAGGAAGCAGACTGTCACTTTGTTTTGCTTTCAGAATTACCTCAGGAATTACCTGCCTGGGGTCTTCAAAGCCTTCACAAATCCCATCCTCCTCAGCACAGCAGCTTGGAGGATTAGATTTCATGAATACAGTCAGAAACCAGGTGGCGAGGCAGGAAATCTTCTCATGCCTTTGTGAGAATGCTGGTGTAGCTCTCCCTGTGGTTGAAAAAAATTGTTCTGCCTTGTCTAGATCCATGGGCTGGGGAAGGAGTGATAGAATGGAGCTTTCTGACAGCTTCCAACCTTAGGAAAGGTAGAGCCTTTGATGTGCTGGCTTTTGCAGCACCTGCATCCAGGACAGCAATTGGCGTTTCTTGTGTGTGCCTGCTGTTTGTTTTACCATTTGGATATGGCAGGCGTGCCAGCTTGGGACTCTGCATGGCCCTGTGCTCTGCAGTAGGGATGGATTCTTGGGAGGTATCAAATTCATATATGAAAGGTTTCAGTTATCAAAGCTGACTTAAAGAACCAGAGGTGTGCTACTTGTCTTGCTTCTAGAGAAGTGTGTTCTTTTTGCCCTTCCTCTGAGCTACAATACTCCGCTTTCTGGATTCTGATTAGGTTATCCTGAGGGATACTGGGTGATTCCAAGTGGACTCCCTTTGCCTGGTTTAGTGTTTGCCTTATTCCATCTGAAATACATGTACTGAGGACAGAACATATAAGCCTATTTTGAGTCGGATGCTGTGGAAACAGAAGTTAGTTGTGCTGACAGTGTAGCACTGCTTGGACAGAAGCTCTTTTGTGTACAACTAGAAACAAAACACCTTTCCAGGTGTTTTCTTACCTGTAAAGGACTGCAGGACAACTAAAAGTGATGATGCAGAACTTCTAAATTTTGTACTTAGACACTTGAAATGGCAGGTTTTGAAAGGACTCTAAATGTCTGGCCTATGCCTTTTCCATTCCTTCAGTCTCAGCCTTGAGACAGTGTTTCTGAATGCCCTGTGAGTGCCCCAGCCTGGGGTGGCTGAGAGCTTGCTCTGGGACTGTAATGACCTGTGAAATGACAATCCTGGGGCTGGGTTTTTGTTGTATGCCTTCACTGCTGCTCTGAGATACAAGGGCAAAAGTAGCAGCTGATTAGCTACCTATTTATGGAGGCTTGTCCATTCTCTGCAGTCAGGCTGAGGGAGCCTGAATTAAGGGTTGCTGAGTTAAGGTCATGCAGGCAGCCTTAGTACTGCCATTTTGAGAATTTTCAATGCTGGGTTATTTGACCTTAGTGGCATTATTTTTAAAGTATTTTATGTGGATGTGATTTTGTATATTTAGGTCAGACGATTGCTAGCAATGTTCTCTTGCTCTAAAATCCACTATCTATTCTTTTTAATAGCACTGCCATTATGCAGGGAGGAATTCTCCTAGAGCTGATGGAGACTTCTAAAAAAAGTCCTTTCCCAGTGTTTTAATGATGATGTTGTTGATAAATGCTTGCTGGTATGCCATTATTTATCTTTCAAATTCTCCGCAGCCAGACTCCCATTATAAATGACAATAGCTGCTGGGGTTTAGTAGCAGACAGCTGAGAGTGCCCTGTTCCCACAGTGCCTGGCTCACCTTCAGCCCAAGTCGACACTGACCAGCATTAATTGAGGCTGACTGTTTTATGTTGCCTGTATAGTGTGTGGAGTTTGGTTCCAGGTCTCTGTAAAATAAAATTGCTAGTGCAGCCTTTTATCAAAACATGTTTTTTGCACCAAAAGGGCACCTAACTTTTGCTCCAGTAAATGGTGACTTCTGGTGATTTGTGGTTTTTTGGATTTCTTTGAGAGATCTTTCCAGAAGGATATTTGATGCTCATTTTGAAGAATGTCATAAGGAACATCCACTGATGGTAACCATTTTGTGCTATACTGAGCTAGAAAAATGAAAGCTCAATTCCCATCAGTGAAGAATTGCTCTTACTAGTGCTCACAAGGTTATGCATGTGAGTTGCTGTTTGCCATTGGCAATAAGGGATTTACAGCCTGGCTTTCTGGGAATTGAGAAACTTATTCTCTCTAGGGTGCTTCATCCTGAACCTTTTTACAAGCATTTAAAAGTCAATTCAAGTGATAAAATCTGTTATTTATTTTGCAGAAAACATGTTTTAAGGCATCAAAACAGCTTCATTATTTGAAAATACATTTAGAATATACACACGCTTTCCATAGAGCTCAAAAGACAAATTTCAAGTAACAAAAGCCTTCCTAGCAGGTGGTGGATAAACATTTTATGTTTCCAGTAGAAGATGGGCTTGTATCTTGCTGCTGTAAGCAGTCTGAACAGATAGTTGTTTACAAAAAAGGTGCAGAAGCATTTGCTACCAGCCAAGCCTGACAATCAGCTACATCTGTCAGAATGTGACTAAGGAATTTCATAGATCTGTCAATATAAAAAACCCCTTTCCTTAACTATATTTAACTTACCTTAACTATTTTTCATCCTATCATCTCTAAATTACAAACTTTGTCTCATAAAATTCCTCCTGTTGAGTTCATGGCTTTTTTTTTTTTTTTTTTTTTTTTTTTTTTTTTTTTTTTTTTTTTTTTTTTTTGTTTTTTTTTTTTTTTTTTTCCTGAGCCCACAAAGAGAAGTTTTCCCAAGTGATTTTCTCAAAATAGTCTCTGCCAGAGCAATGCAAATCCACCCTCACCTGAAGCCACTACTTCATGGATCTCCATGGCAGTCGTATCTGTCTGGTCTAGAGCTGTGCAGCCTAGGGAGTGCTAAACTTTGCAAGAAATTGAAGTGTGTCCGCTTCAGACAGAACCTCAGAGATTTTGGTTGCTGGATTTTATCTGAGTGCCTATGAACTGTGACATTTTGATTTTTAAGCCACCAGACTTTGGCAGTCTTTCCTAAGGATAGAAAAAAGTATTTTTTTTGACCCAAAGCAGAAGCTGTCAAAATTTTTCAGATTGGTTGGAGTAGTGTATTTCTACTTGTCAGTTCAGAAATTGCTGTATCATGTAGACTGAATTTTTCCACAAAGGTTTAGCCTCAGAATGGTATTAGTAGGAGAAACTGGTGTAAGTATTATGAAAGAGGAACCAACTGAAAAAAAACCCAACAAAAAGAAAAGCAAACAAACAGCCCCCCAAACAACAAAAAAATTAAAAATATTTAAACATTAAAAAAACTCCACCAAAAACCTAAACAAACAAACAAAAGCAAACCAGAAAAAAACAAACAAACAAACACAAAAACCCAAAATCACCAAAAAGAAAAATAAAACCAAACCAAAAAAACCAACAAAACCCAAACAAACTACCCCACAAAGAAAAGAGAAAAATATGGAAGAGATAGAAGGTAGCAAGGTAGTGGCAAATTTTGAAACACCTTTTAAGACTTCTTCTGAGCTGAAAGTAAAATGTTTTTAGAGCACAACCAGAAAGTCAAAGGAAATTATTGTTCTCTTCTATTTCAGCACTTTTATACTAACTTTAACACGTCAAGCTTCATCTGGAATACCATGATCAGTAATAGGCCCTCTTTTATTGGAAGGAGTGTGTTAGATGGCCACAGAGATGTTTTGATAATGGAAAATGGCAGGTTGAGGGAGCAAGCTGGGCTTGGCTGGGTCAGGTTATGCTGGCTGAACAGATCTGTGCTGTGAAGAAACAGCCACACTTTGGCTTGTTGGCGAGTGCCTTTTCTTGACAAATATAAAACAAGGTGTGGTGGCTTTCTTGTGGTGATACCTATATAGTTTTTGCTAATAATTAAGACCTGAGAGAAAATTTTATGTGGTAGATTCTTCAGTATAAGAAGTTATCTTTTGAGCAAGGTGCACTTTTGTTTGTTTGTTTGTTTTTGTTAGAAAGTACATATCCTTTGCTGCCATTTTCCAGTTCAGCCTTTATTTCTGGCTCTCTGTTAGCTGTAAATAACAAGCCCTTTGGATATGCAGTGGCTGCTAGCTGAGAGGCTCAGAAAGGTGGCAAAAAAGCTCTTGTGTGTACACTGTATGCATAGACAACTTGAGCTCAGGTGACAGTAAACATCTATGGGAAAGGGACTGGGCCTTTCTGGGGACTATCTCAGCTTTATGTTGTTTTGTGTGGCACACCGTGGATATGATACCTCAGCCTCCATCTAATGGAGTGCCTGGATACTGCTGGTTAGACCAAAGAACTTCAAAGCTCTTTCACACAGCAAGAAAATGAACCCTGGAGTTAACCCCAAAACTTGTGGTAGGTCTGAAGTTTTTCACTTGAGAGGCCCAGCTGTGCTGTCCCACAGCTGGCCTAGAGAACATTCCTGCACCTGAGTGCTTGTGGCAAGCAGTGAACATAGCCTGCAGCTTCCTGCCTTCCACTTCTCTGACAACAATGGCATGGCCCCTGGCACAAGGCAGTCATCCCTTGTTTCAAAGCCAGTTCTTCTGCTGAAGGGTCTCCATTAAGAGAGCAGCACCAAGAAGTGAAGGGTGTTCTGCAGCCACAGAACAGAAAACAGGGAGATGGATGTCTCCAGTCATATCAGATAGGGAAACCTGTGAGAGGTGGAAGCTGAACCCAGCTGAATCAATATCTTGATTCTTTGTCCCATGCCTTAGGTCTCAGAGCATCCTCCTTGATGTGAACATGCCACTGTGCTACCTAGAGACCAGTATTTTTTACTCTTCTCTTTCTACTGTTTAGCACCCTTTCTTTATTTCACTTGATTTTGCTTAGAACAATTTGTTCCTTTTTCCTACCCCTTTCCAATAGCATCCTCTTCTGCCTTTTGTTGTATCTGTTCCCCTTAGTCTAAATGCTCCTCCACATTGTGGCTCTGGGTTGTGTGCTGACAGCTGTGATGAAATGAGCAAGCTGTCAGAGTAGCTCTAGCAGAGCCTTCTTTTGGAAAAGCACTCCAAAGCAGATACAGCTGTTGACATGAATGGTAAGTAGAAAGCACACAGGATGCCAGAGGTAAGAGATCCCTATTTTCTTTTCCTCCTTCCTCCTCCCAGTCTGTCTCTGTCTTATACTCCTCAGTGTACAGGACCACTGGTAAGCTCTCTCCTCTTGCATTGTTTGATGCTGTTGGGGCAGCAGATGTTTTGCAGCTGCTGGTCTGCACCTGTGCAATGCACTTGCCCAAGGACAACAGCACCACAGAGCACCCCCATGGCTTCTTGCTCCACATGTAGAACATCTCTCTCTGACCTCGCCTGAACAACATATGCTATGCAGACTTTCCTAGAGGAAACTATCAGTCTCCCTTGCCCTTGGCAGAGATTTTTTTTTTTTAATGTGATTGTGAGCCTGATATTTCTGAATCTGAAATTTTAGCCTGTTAGTAGTTGTTGAAATTTCCCAAGGGAGAATTTCTCAAGAAGGTTTTCTTCTCAAAATAATTTTTGGTAAACAATTCTTCTTTCTCAAAACAACTCTGTACAGCTGGTGCCTTTGTGTTTTTCTGGTTTGACCATGGAATTAGAAAGGTGTCATTCCTGTCCACCAATCATGTTAAATCTGTATCGAAACACTTTATAAAAGGTAGTAACATTTGGACAATAAAGCCTTCCTTTTGCTATTTGCCTTCTGAAATATTTGGAGTCTCTCGTGTCCAACAGTGACAATGTGAGGACAGCCTACACCATGTCACAGTGCAGATAAAAAGCTACAGGATAAGAACAGTGAGGTAGCTTGCAGGATGGTGAGTCAAGAGAAAAATGGTCACAAGGAAACAAGAGGCTGTAAAGAGCATGGTTTGACTGACTCTGGAGGCGGCTGGGTTGACAGATTAGGACAGCTGGTTTTTCCTTCCTGTCTGATATTAGTGGTGCTGGACGCAGAAACAAAGAGAACTGAATTGTGCATGTGGGACTGTCAGATTGCTCTCTTCTCCCCCACCAGTCCTCTTCCCATTACACACCAGAAATGCAGCTGGCTAGCTTTTTTAGCTTCTGTTCTCTCCTTTCTACATGCCTACAACTTCAGTGGAAATGTTAGAATACGTGTATCTGCTTATTCTCTTGTTCTGAAGGTATCTCGGGATTCACAGGTTTGGTGTGGAAGGGTTTTGCTGCTCCATACCAATCACTGTGCAGTATAGGAGAGGGGTTTGACAGTGCAGAAGATGCTGCTGCTGCTCTTGGGGTTCTGCACAATTTGAAGCCTGGTGGAGCCTTGCCTGTTTAGCAGGTTTGGTAGCTGCCTCATTCACTGATACAGGAAAGGCCTGGGGACCACACTGTTGTTGCAAATTATGCTATTCACTGATTGTCCGTATCATGTAAACCAAAGCTCCCATTGAATTCTTTGGAACTAGACAAGGTCTTTGGCCTGCAGCACTTGAGTGAATAAATGCATTGCACTATGGGGAACTCAGAAGCAAAGTTTAAGCTGTCTCTTTTAAAAGGCGTTTTCTTCAGTAAAAAAATTCAGCCCAGCACAATAGTGTGGAACAAAAGGCCATGTTTTACAATGCTGTAAAATTATTTCATATCTTTAATCAAATTAATTCTCTTTTTTATTTCCTCTGTCATCTTAAATATGGCCTGCAGAAAGACTTGTTGAGCACATGTATTTTGCACAGGCATATGTGTGTGTAAATGCAGGCTGCATTCCTTGTGTGTTCTATATTGCTTACTGATTGTATTTACTTACATGGCTGATGGCAAACACAAGGAAATCTTTCTGAGACCAGGAGCATGCTGCTGTATTACTCTGAAGAGTGTTTCTCTTTGGTGCAAGCTCTACACAATTTAGTAACATGAAATAGTATAACTTTTAGAAGGCAGTAGTATTGAATATATGGTGCAATGTGTGTTGCCAGAAAACCCTATGGGTTTTAAAATTAAAGAAAACTAAGAGGAGGATTGGGAGATGAGAGAGATTTAAATATTAAATTTCATTTTATGTGTGTCAGTCAAATCCAGAGAGAACTCAAAGCTTTAGACAGTGTACTGGCATTGGGAAGTACTTTTTTAGATGGCCCTGTTATAGGAGTGGAACATCACCTCTGAAAAATGTTTCAGACTGTTTTCTTCTGTAAATTCAGTTATTGTCTGGATTGTGTTGCTCATGAGATCTAATGGAAGATTGTCGAAATCAGGATAAAATCTTCCAAGTGTATGAAAATGCCAAGTGACTCTGATTAGTGGTGACTTTAATACTCCTTTGTAAAGGTTGTAGCCTTGAGGAGTGTTGACAAAACAGTGATACCTATTTTACAACAGTATTGGAGCAAGTAATTTTCACCTTTTTTTCATGACACTAAATGGTCTAAATCATCTTGCTTTGGGAAGACTTTTGCTGCCACAATTTCCCACCTGCAAAATTGATATATAGGACTGTCTAAAAGGGATTTTGTGGAACTAAGAGAGCATTAATTAAAGATAGGAGTGTTGGCAGCCTTCACAGAGAACTTTTTCCTTTTGATGTGTTGACATGGTTTCCTGAGTAAATTAATCTAATGCAGACATATTTTGCTTGTTACACATGTCTTCATTCTGTTGAAAAGATTTGAAGTCAGCTGTATTTGTATGGGGTTGAAGTAGAAACTCAACAGATAGGTATGTGGATAGAGAAGAGATCCAATAGACACAATGGAGAAGTTGTGGTCTTGACTCTAATAAGGCATTTGAGGAGCAGAAGCCACATGTAGTCAGCATTTAAATCTCCAGCCATAGAGAAAGCATTGACTGGGGCTTTTGCTTTTTACACATAGGGAAATTCAGGCATAAAGCACACACTGATAGGAGCCTTGACTTTGTTAGTACCAGTACTGCTGCCTGGTGTGTGACTTCAGGAGACGTGTTTTGATATCCCTTCTGTTGCCACTTGTGACAGTAGTACTGTCGAGAACTTCATGAAATGGAACTGGGACCACCATTGTTCTTGGGCTTATTCTTTCTTTTCTCCTACTTAATGTTTCTTTATGCTATAATTAGTGCTAGTGCTGTTCACCCAAAACCCGCATGTACAACTTCATTCTGACTACTTTTACCTGCAGGAAATGCCAAGGAAACAGTTTCTCTTTTCCTAGGACTATAGTTGATGGATGCAAAATTGTCATTGCATAGAAAAGAGACGGCAACAGAAAGGGCAACTGCAAGCAGAGATGAGGAATTCTAAACCCAGCAGCTTACTCTAAAATGCAGAAAAGTAGTGCAAGAGTCTGTGAGTCAGCTGCCTAAAGAAAACAAAAGACAACTTTTCTAAATGTTGTCTCAAAGCTGTAGGCAATTTCCATGGTTTCTTCTTCTTTAAAAATGTTACTTTAAAAATCAACATCCAGATTGTATGCAGGAAACAGACATTGCAGTGTCACACTTCATTTTGTCACATGGTGCAGAAGGAGAAATGGAACTGAAAAGCAAGATCCCTCTTCCAAGCCTGTTTTCCCCGAGCAGTTATAGCAGTGCCATGGCATTGGTGCAGGGAGGCCATGACCCCATCTCCCTGCCTGAAGAAAGAGAGAACAGCAAATACACCCTGCTAGAATCTTCTGCTTCGGGTGCTAGCACCAGAACTGACAGTGGTGCACCTGCTTCTGCTTCTTGTCTGCTCAGGGGGATAAAATGCACAGAAAGCAAGAGGATGTGAGGAACCAAGGCAACTGCTGCTGGGCAGTCTTAAGTGATGCTCCCAGAAGTGTCTGAGCTCCATGCACAGCAGCAGTAGGTCTGGAATAACTACATAATTTTTTGTCTTTTGAATCCATCACTGCTGCGAAGACACAGCTGCACCAGCTGCAGAAAAGTTGTCATCCTCCTTTCAGGTATAGATTGACCTCAGTTCATGTGTTATTTATTGAGAGTGTATTGCTTACCATAAGGGTTCCACTCAGGGCTATCCTATCACAGCTACAGTTACAAATGAATGTGCACAAGCAGATCAGAAACTGCTTTTATCTCCTCATTCAGACTGGATTTGAACACAAATCCATCTTTACCCTGTATTGCTGTGGTTCCCAGTTATTTATGTTCAAGCATGACAGATGCTTTGATGTGGATGGGCAAGTGCCTGCAGAATAACTGTTTTGTTCACCTGACCCTCACAGATATGCAGTTTTGAGTGCGATTTTCCACAGAGATACTGCAAACCCCAGTCAGAAGAGGACATATGGTGATCTTGAACATCTCTGTAAGGCTGTTGATGCACTTCTAGAGCATCACTGATAAACCATGCACATTAGTGCTGGATGAGGATCAAGGTAGGAATTTTATTTTATTATCTTGTTACACAAAACCTATGCTGATACTAATGGCATTTTCTAACCTTTTTCTTGGGGTGAGAGAAGGCTGACAAATTATCCTGTACTAAAAAGGAGCAAGTGGGTTTTTTTCCATGGCATACTGCTACAAGTTTTCTTTCTCTTTTCTTCCTGCAGGTATCTCTTAATCAGAGGATAGTTTTCTCCAACCAAGCCCAACCACTTGGTAAAATAGTGCTGCTGGGTTTTGCCCTTTCGTCTACTACCTAGAAACACAGTTCAGATTTGAGCTGTGGAGTGGGTCTTGAAAGAGTGCCGGAGAACAGAGTGGGATATGGGAGCCTCCATATTTGCAAGAAAGAGGTAGAGATCTTAATATTGTTCAGGCAAAGAGTGGATCAGAAGATAATTAGGCACCTGAGAAGTTGTTCATTTATGACCTTGGTGAGATCAGAGGGAAACATAGATAAATTAATTCATTACTGCTTAATGAATTAATGAGAACAGATCTTTCTGTACATGCTTGGAGAGGGAGTTTCAGGGTTAATGGTGGCTAACTCAGTATGTGGCATTAGCAATAAAACATGAAATAGTGGTTTAACAATAGTCTGTGAGAAAATGGGTTTGTATCCAGACCTTATCCCCTGACATATTTCTGGCACTGTCACAGGACTTATGGAAACTATGGAAGCCATGGAAGCAAGCCCAGCTTTAAATGATTAAATTGCGTAGTAGAATCTCCTTGATCAGGGTACTTGGTACCCTTGTAATCAGGATGCTAGACAATTTAAAACTGGGCATGGATCCATAGGTGCAGAGAAGTGTCTGTGACAAACATGCCAATATTCTATGCCATCATGTACTTATTGCCAATGGTAAGTAATGTAGAACATCTTTCAAGGTGGATTGATCAAGGGGAAAAAAATCAGCTATATTTGGGATTATTCCATTTCTCTCACATGCCAGAAAGGTAAATTTATGTAATGCTAGTTTTCATGTAGAAAAAATATCATATGTCTACATTGAAACAAATAATCCTGTTTATGAAAAGCTGTGGGTTTGTTTTTTTTAATTCTTTTTTTTTAATAGGAGAAAAAATCGTGACGTTACTGGCATTTGATTTTAACACCTTACAACATTATGAGCAGTCAGCTCCTGGAGACCTCTACCTCTGTGCTTGGAGTAGGAGGAACAGTGTTTTACAAAGCACCGGAAGACTGAATACACAGAAAAGTGAACCATACCACAGACAGCTCACAATGGCTGAAGGGCAGCCGAGGGCATTAGAGGGAGGAAACACCTCTCCTATGAGGAGTGCAAAGAGAACATTCAGCCTGGAGAATGGAAGGCTTCAAAGTGACCTATTTACAGCCTCCCAGTACTGAAGGGAACCTACAAGAAAGCTGGAGAGGAACAATTTACAAGAGGATGTAGTGATAGGACAAGAAGGAATGACCAAGGTTGAGTGAGGGAGGCTTTGAGCAACCTGGCCTAGTGGAAGGTGGCCCTGCCCATGACAGGGCAATTGGGACCAGGTTATCTTTGAGGTCCCATCCAAACCAAGCCATTTTGTGGTTCTGTGAAGATATTCAGGGTGCTGACACCTGACATATGAATGAGTCTAAATGAAGCCTGGAGAAGAGAGGACTAAGGGAGGTCTTGTTACTGTCTGCAACTGTCTGCTTGCAGGACATTGGTGAGGGGAAGTGAGACTCATCTTGGAGGTTCCCAGTGGAAGGACAAGAGTCAGTGTGCATCAGCTGGAGCATGGGATTTTCTGACTGGGTGATAGGAAACACTTTTTTATGGTGGAATTGATCAATCACCAGTTGCCACAAGATGTGAGGAAATCTCCATTCCTGGAATTGTTCATGACCCTGGACAAGCCCCTGAGCAGTCTGATCTTTGAACAGGCGTCTAGCTTTGAACTAGGCATTAGACTAGATAGCTCCTGAAGGTTCCTCTCAGTCTAAATTATTTTTTGAGCCTGTGTTTTAGAACTGTTAGGGATTTAACACAGTATTTGCTTAATGACTTTGCTGTCAGTCCTACACAACATTGTTAAACTTCCTGTTGCAGTGATGATCAGTTTTTATGAAATGAGGTGATCTATAAACAGTAAAAGGCAAGAGGAAAGAATAATGACTCTGATATATTAAAAAAACCTAGAGGGAATGATCAATGTCACACAAGAAGTTGACAGAAGTGCTGAATGCTGCATCTAGCCTTAACTCCATGCCCTGGACTCTAACTGCTCTGTGGAAGAGAATAAAGTCCAAAATTTGGAGTTACAATAGCATCACAAGTATCAATATTGCAGTTCCCACTAACATACAGCAAAACACTGAATAGTTAAGTTTTGTTACTGGATGTTACTGATTGTTCAATCAGTTCATCAATATTTTATTCTACAGAGAGCAAGTGTTGGGTTGTTTGGTTTTTTTCCCAAAAAACACCCAACCATGTATGATGCATGAGCATAAATGAATGTCAAAAACTTTCTGACGCTTTATTTCAGTGTTGCTGTTGTTAAATAGTTTCATTCTTTATTTTGCATTTGGTGGGATATGTTTACTGATGCATCATTTTTGCTAAGTATAACAAACCTGCCATCAAAAAACCTCAGCAACAGAGCCTCAGATTCTAGCCCAGCCTCAGTTCACAGTAGATAAAATGGCTATAACTTCTTTCATCTATGTATGATCTCTGAGAAACCCTCTGCTGGCTAGGGGCTGCCACGTTGCTCTGTTATTGAGCCCTTCACTCAACTTTCTGGGCTCTTTTTTTTTTACTCTATAAATGTGGATCAATTTGCTCTCCATCAAAATATGAACTGAGTGTATATAGTAGCTGCTGTAGCATAGGGAGTATGAAAGAAACCTTGCAGTTCCTTGAGGAGCAAAAGATTCTCAGCAGGACAGCCTTTGTTATGCAGATTTTAAAATGACATTCAGATAAGATGAAACGTGATTGTTTCCGTCTTGGGAGTGAACACCTTTATTCTGTTCATTTTTCTCTTTAATCTTCTCCCTATTTTTCCTTCCTAACTGCAAGGTTGGATAAAGATTAGCCAAGCATATGGAACTTAAATTCCTGCTCTGCAAGTATGAGCTCACTGTAGAAACATGAGTGATATCTGGCCTCTGGTTCTCAAATCCAAAAAGAAATATTATAGATGTATTTCTTTCCCCAATTATCTTATCATTTCAGGGCCTTTCTAATTAATGAAAAAGACCAGGGGAAAAAAAAAGTGCCAAAGAACGACCTCAAGTACCAGAGCAACATTGTTCTTTTCACTATCCTGGGCTGGTTTTTAAAATAAGGCTTGTGAAAAATAACATGATTTGCAGGGGATTTATGCAGAGACCTTGTTGACTGCTAACTGTATTCAATTCCTGGAGATTAACAAAATTATGAGGATTTAAGGTAAGCAAAGAGGGTAGTCATACAAGATATTTAATGAGGTCATATGCTCCAAACAGGATTGAGGCTGCAGATAGCAATTTGCTTTTTAGCAGTGCATTATGCTTGCCTGCCATGTGACTTCCGGATCATAGGACTTCCTTTTGTAAGCTGGTAGAATATAAATTGTATATAGCTTTTATTATGTAGGCTTACTTGGGTCTTTCCCACTTCTATTCTAACCTTGAGTGGTCTGTCTCATTCCGGCAAAGAGCTAAATGAAAATCAAGATCCTGGTTGTGGCTGCAGCCAGGGGTGTTATCTTGTTGGATCTGGCATCATGATTTTATAAACCACAAAAAGAGAGAGAAAAAAAGCAATAATCTGTGAAGAATAATTTTAGCAGAACTGGGTTTGAGAAGGATTTAAATGATTAATTGTTATCTAAAGCAATGTTTGTGAAAATCAAATGGTAATACTACCTGAGAAATAGTATGTTTACATTTTTTATTGTCCTTGGATTTTATTTATTTATTTATTTATTGGGGGGGGGAGGTAGAGAACTACAGTGTCAAGTTTTTAGATCATTCAGGAAGAAAATTATATTTACAAGAAAATTAATTTATGAGATCAATTAAAGGTTACTTCACTGCTGGCAATCAGGAAGGCAAATACCTTGACATTCCTGCTTAGTTGCAAACATTTTATCTTCCATAATTTCCGTGACTATCAGATTTTTTAAATGTTTTCTCTAATTTTGTTTGCTTGGGCAGAATGTGGTAATTGGGGATAGCCACTGTCTTTTAAGGGCACAGCTGCAACAGAAGATGTTAATATTTCACTGCTTCTTCCTCTCTTGAAAAGGGGGAGAGGCTTGTCTTATTGTAAATGTTACTGAATTAAAAACCTCTATACGTGCAACTCTGAGATTCTGTTTTGTTCTACAATGAAGACAGAAACTTGATGTTGTGAAATTACCAGGGAGGGGGTCTGTCCTGAAATAACATTGGATTGGAATCTTTTGGTCATGATACTACATCACAGCACAA
This sequence comes from Hylia prasina, assembly GCA_013397195.1. Classification (NCBI taxonomy): domain Eukaryota; kingdom Metazoa; phylum Chordata; class Aves; order Passeriformes; family Sylviidae; genus Hylia; species Hylia prasina. The sequence goes on from VYXD01010899.1 coordinate 461,583, forward strand.
TCCAGAAGCTGAGGAAGAAAGGGCTGAAATTCTTGGAAATTACCCAGGAGAAGGAATATTTCCCATGGCTTTCAGGGGCCATAAAAGGAGTTTTTTTCAGGGTCCAAGGAGAATTGTAATCTATGTGCATTGGTTGTCCAGGGCAGGCTCCTTTATGGGCCATCAGTGTAGCACATATTAGCACATGACTCATTAGTTTTGTTCTTTCAGAGAAAGACATGGAAAGCTAATGAAATCTGTTTCCTGGTCACCCTGTTTCTGATGACCACACACCACTTTTTGTAGCTGCTGAAGCCCATTCACTACTGGCCTTAAAGTAATTCAGCTTTTCTTGCAATAATGGTGGAGTATGTACAGACGTGAGTTTTTTCAATTCCTTTTATTTATTTATTTTGCTTTCTGCATCTGAAGAATGAGGTTGCTAATTACTACAAAGACGGTATCTTTCGTTTTTAAAACAAGTATGTGATTGTTTCTTCTGAATAAAAAAAAAAAAATCCAGAGCAACAAAATCCCCACATAAAAATCATAAAAAACCCCAAAGCAAAACAACAACAAAAAAACCCCCTTGAGTTTTGTCTTGGCATCATATTTTAATCCTGACATGTAAGTGATTTTACCAAGAGCAAGAGTGCAGTTCTAGCTTCTATGTCCACACAACCTTTAGTCTGTTGTCCACCTAGGCAGGTTAGCAGGTATTGCTGTCAAGAAATGGCCATTTATCTGTTTTACAGAAGGAAATGGGTGTTGCTACTGTGTGATTTCTAATTTGTCAGTTTAAATGATGTGAATATTCTCACAATGATCTTCTCATTTTTAGGTTGTATGGATCCACTAGTGCTGTAGTCTCTCTTTCCTAGCTCTATTTTCATTGTGTTCACAGAAACTTGTTCTATTTTTGATTTCTCCTCCCACACACTCCACACTTCTGATCAGAATAAAATCAGTGAATAATGAACAATTAATTTTTCATATATTCTAAATCTAATTTTTAAAGAGACATGGTAGATAATTCACATTCTGTGATGTTAAACCAAACAGAATATTTTGATTTTTGACTATTATATTTTTTCCTTTATTTTTGGTTGTTGCTAATTTCTTGGATTAAAACCTAACGTTAATGCTTACCTCCCAGTCATACAGCTAAATCAGAGATATTTATTAACACTGAATACTTTATATTTACCTCTTTTTGGAAATTTAATAAATTTTTTTATAAGGAAGATTTGGCAGTCTGGGAGACTTAGGTGTGACATATACTATAAAATTACTCTAACATATGGATTAAAAATTGGAAATCATTCCTACCTTGTAATAGCCTGTTATTTCGTTTTTCTAGACACAGAAGAACTGCTGATGATATTTAACATCTTAATTTGTTCCAGCCTGACAACTATGACTTCAGATTTCACAGTGAAAGCATAACTCATGAACAACAAATCAATATTTCTATGCTCACGGTTAAGTAAAAATGGGTTTCATATCAGTAAGCAGATCAAATTAATGCTTATATCTGTAGTTTTGTAGCTACCAGCACTGTAATTTTAATTGGGGTTGGGATCCACAGTGAATGCTCTTGGTCCTCCATGTACACTTGCACACATGAAGTTAACAGATGTGTTTCTTGTTCCCAGAAGGTAAGTAATTCAGAAATTACCTCTGTTTTAGAGATGAATTTATTCAAAAATACATATATAGTTGGTTTTAGTGGGTTTTTGTTCAGTTGGATTTTGGGGATTTTTGGGGTGTGTGTGTTTTTTATTTGGTTTTTTTGTTATTCCCCAGCTATTACATAAAATACGTGAAGGTAGCAAGCCAACACCATCATGGAAAATATCAGAAGGAGATTGATGGGTAATTTTTCACTGTACAGAAAAAAAACACTTTTGAAGATGTTAGTTCTTGCTTGTAATTTTTTTAAGACAGTGTTGCCAGTGTATATGACTAACTCCAAATTTCATTTTTCTTCAGCAGAATCCAGCATAGCACAGCTGCTATTGTGTATTTCATAGTAATTTCTCTTAATTTTTTAAAAAAATAATGAAAGTGAAGATTTACATTCCCCTCTTCCCTAGATTTGTTTTTTGGATTTCTTAATTGTTTTGTATTCTGAAATGAAATGGGGACTCGTGTTCTGTGCTTTTTTTGGGAATTAAATTCTCTAACAAAAGGCTATATTTTCTATTTATTGAGTAACTACATAGTTAGGTAAGTTAGGCAAAAGGTAACAATAGAAAATTAACACAAAGAAAGCTGTTAGAAGACAGTCCATATATGCTGCATTTGGGCACTCATTATATTGATATATTAAAGCATAATTGTTTTTGTTTTAGCTTGCCCTATGTTTATACTGCACATGTAGGGAGGGAAGAGCCAAAGTTTCTGCATCTATAGCAAATGCATCTCTGTAAGTCCAGTTGAAGGCTGGATGGTCAGTCCAGGTGAAGGAATGGTCAGCCAGGCACTTTGCTCTTCTACTTTTGTATTATGTGACCTGGTAATCTACGCCAAAGTAAAAAAGTAATCAAGGAGAACTGCCAAATCTGAAAAAAAAATGTCTCTGAAAAAACTCAGTGAACCAGGATTACCAAAATGCATGAATATTGAAAAAAAAAAAAAAATCAGGGGAGAGGGAAAAAGTTTAAGTCATCTGAGAAGAATCTTGTTGAAAGCTCTCAAGGTTTCCTCAGCGATTACAGTGGCAAGACTCCCTTTATATTCTTCTAGGGCATGTAAATAAACTTTTGCATCATCTCTTGGTTGCAGCAAGCAGTTCCTCGAGAAGAACATAAAATATCTCTGGAGTAAGGGTAGGTAGAAAACAGCCCATGGTGGGATACAAAAAGTAAGAAGTAAATCTACTTTGTGTAAGCTAAATCTTGTTTTCCATAGAAGTGGCTGTTGAATACTACTTAATATCTAAATAGGTTATCTGAGTACTCGCAACTTAAGTACAGTGCTGTTATGGCAAATTTTGGTTTTCAATGAAAGATAAGATTGTGAGCCGTATAGGGGACCTCAAAATGTACCTTATCTGAGCTGTCAGCATCCTTTGAGGTGAAAATAATTTTAGACAGCTAAATGCCTTTTTTATATGTGAGGACTCTACATTTTGGCCCAAGAGAAACTAGCACTGCTGAAAGGGTATTTTCTGTGTATTTGTTGCTTAATGTTCCTCTAGGGCTCAACACTGTCAGTCTTTAAACATATTTATTTTCTGATTTTTTTTATCCCTTATTTCCCTTTCCTCATTTGACCTAGTTTTCATAACTGCCCTTCCCGCCAAGAGAATCCTTCTACCTCCTTCAGCACAGTGATGAAAGTCATGTTAAGGTACTCCTGACATCTGTCCCTAGTGGCTAAGCACCAAACTCAATTGTGCACACACTTGATCATGTGTGATAAAATGCTATGCCTTTTCTTCAACTCCAGCCTCAGGTTTGATTAAGGTCAAAGTTAAATTTAGCAGAATACTGTGAAAAGGGAAATATATTTACAAAGATTCTGTCTTGCAGTAGAATATGTTAAACATGATAAAATATATATGTGATGAATCTTGCTTATTTTCCCAGGGAAATATAAAGTAAATTGACCCTTATTACTCTTGAGGGCTTGTGTAAATTCCTGTTGCCAGGTCTTGGCTGCAGGGAGTTCTGGCTTCATCATCTTGTATCATATTTAGGACAAATTCTGTGGTAGTGATGAAAACGTACAATAACATTAGCTGGCAAAAAGATTTCTCCCTCTCCTTTTCTCAGATTTCTCTTTTTAATCATAGCTTTTCATAGCTCTTATCACACCAGTGATGTGTCTGTGTGGATAATAATGTTGCAATACCAGAATTACATGTACACAGAGACACCATGGTCAGTACTGCAGATAATTCAGGGAAACAAGTCCAGATGCTGATTGGTTTCTTTCCAGTTCTTCTGTACTCAATTTCTAGTAAAGAAATCAGTGCCATATTCAAGACTCTGAATGTCTTCACCGTTCAAAGGGGCTACTCAGGTTTGCATCTTGTGTGTGGCTTTGGTTATACAATCTTGACTGAGTTACTTTCGAGTCAATCCTTTCAAAAAAATAAAAATAAGTAGAGAGGAGATGTTTTCAACTCTGAGAGCCTTCACAAAATTGCAGAGACTTGACACATTTATGAAGATTTTATAAGTAAGCACTAATAAAGAGTACAGGGAAAGATATTCTAAAGAGTGTCTGAACTGCACATGTTTACTTTGAAGGGTCTGATATCCATGGAAGGACTATGAAGTAGAAATTGAATGTGACCAAAAACTATTAAGAAAACTCCATTCAACCAAGAAAGTATTTCAGCCATGCAATATAGTAATAGCTTCCATGACTACTCTACATTTAGAGGAGAAAGCTTTTGATATGTTTAAAAAGGTTTGGCTTTCTCATCTGAATTTTCCATTACACAAGATAAAAAGTTGACAGATCAATTTTATTTAAGGAAAAAGTTGTACAGAGTTTCATTGAAAATTACTGTGAGAAAAATTTTTCTTAGGCAGGAGTACTGTATATTGTGAAAAATTCTGAATGTATTGCACATGACAAAGAAAGACTTCACTGTTTTCTGCCATTCTGTAGCAGTTGTATGATTATATTGGGTTATTACTGTCACGTTTATAGCTGTCTGGAACCAATGAGGAAAAAACTTATTTTGTTTGTTGTTGTGTTTTTGGTTTTTTTAATCTTTGATTAAAGATAATTGAAGATGCAGTACATGAAAGGCTGGATGAAAAGTTTTGTTTTTCAAACACATTCTTGTCTTTGACAACTTAAAATGCTCACCCCAGCATTTTGCTGGTTCCATTGCCTCTTGACCTCATCAGATTGCTGCAAGTTAAGAGTACCAAAATCTCTCCTTTGTGCATCAGTCTGCCAGTTTTGTTGTTATTCCTATATTGTCCCTACCTATCTGTGCAAAACAATGTCCAGGAATCCCATCCAAACTCAGTGATCTTGTAATTTTGTACAAAATGTGTGAGGTATATAAGAAATGGGTTGTAGTGGAAATGCTAGAAGAGATGTAATGTACTCCAAATACTTGAAGAAACCAGAGCAGAAATGTACTTGTTAAACTCTGAAGAAGCAATAGTAAGACACCAGCAATATAACTTCTGAATGAAGAAAAATATTCTATGCAATTCTGTTTTGATGTTAGATGAAATCACCTGACAAAGATTAAATACAAATGAACTGACTTGCATTAGGACCTACAAGACTTCCTGAGCTGTATGGTTTTGTGGTATTGGTAAACAGCTGTGGAACATCCATTTTATGTTTATCTACTGTAGCAAAATCATAGATTGAATTGCTACAAAAAGGTAAAAACTGGGTCACAGGAATGCCAAACAGCGTGTGGTGCAGCTACACAAAGGGTTGTGTATTCTGATATTGTTTTATCTGTGACCTTGTCTTGTGGTTCCTTCCTCATGGGAGCAGGAATTGTGATCTCACACTGATTGCCAGATGGCAGCAGGAAGCCCAGAGCGCATGTACTGACAAACGGTGGGGAAAAAACAGCTGCACAGGGTGACTGCACACTGCCAGCAAAGAGGCACTGAGCTGGAGCCCAGAGAGAGCGCTGAGATACCTGCCAACTCTGAAAACCCAGGTGGGAGCAAGGGTCTGCAGTTTTTTTCCAAATGACACTTGAAAAAATGGATGAGTTTTAAAATAATCAGGATGAGTAGCTGTGGACTTGCTGTGCTCCTTATTATTCTGTGTAATTGAAAATTTCCAAATAGGCTAAATATGGAAGTTATATGATTTTATACGCACATTCATAGGGCTACATTTTCTGATAGTTAAACAAGCCCCAGAGAGAAGCAGGGCTCATTTGTGAAGTACTGAATGAAACTCTAACAATCTCCTGTCTGTGAAGTGAAAGTCACTTTCTTAACAGTCTTTGGTCAGACAGTAACTTTGTCCTATCAACTGACACTTCTGACAGGTGACTATTGGTTTATTGTATCAGGGATTCCAGGAAGATAATGTTTGTGAAGGTCAAAACAGGCCTGGCAAAAATAGAAAAATGTCCTTATTTCTCCTAATAGGGAGGTTCACAGTCATCAATTCATATTGATGTAGCCTTTTCTCTTTTTTATGCACCTTGTCTTGCTTCTCCAAAAATGTACAGAGGAAATGAAGAGAACCAGAGAGGTCGAAGGGAAAGCTTTCAGACATTGTGCACCCTATTCTGTGTTTCCATTTGGTTATCCACATATTATTCTGATATCTTGAATCCTCATTGCTGTTGTATGTGTTATTCCCCTGCTGCTACTGCCTCCAGAAATGTCCAGATGATGTGCTGTCATAGGCAAGACTATTTCTCTTATTGCATATTTTGGTACTCTGTTGTTTTTTTGCAGACAGCAGTTTCCAGAGTATCTAATTGGCTTCTACTAACGAAAAGGATGTGTCTTTCCTTGAGCTGCTCAGGTATTTCTCTTTGGTTCTGTAAATGTCACCAGGTTTGATCAAGCAGAAAGAAGCATGTGACACTGGAGTGGTATTGCTGTCATCTGGAGGGAAGACTTCGTTCCCTGGAAGATGTGGTGCATGAAGATATTACAAGTTTTTCTAAATCTGCTGGTGCTTGACACCTGCGGTCTGCCTGGAAACGAATATTTAATGCTATTAGAGAAAAGACTTCTTTTTACTTCATTACTTTTTAAAATGTGAGTTTTATACTGTTGGAAAAACATCATGCTGATTCTGTTATACCCTCCATGTAGCTAGAGAAGAAGCCTGGGATAGGGCAGAGGAGGGAAAATGCAGCTAGCCCAGAGCTTCCAGAAAAAGTGATTTAGGAATGTTTTGGTGAGGTCATTTGCCTTCTGGAAAAATTCTCGTTTCACTCAGCTGCTTTACCCAGCCTATAGTTGTCTATTTCCCTTTGTCTTTGACCTTTGGGGCTGACCTACAGGTTGCAAAGAATCAACCCCAAAAGTTGATGTGCTTGGTCAGATACAAACCCCTGCAGTCTGTGCTGCCATAAGAGGTGAATGATCAGCATTGTACCGCTGGGAGAACACTCCTGTAATTGCCCATCTATGGCCAAGGAGACAGCTGTCAGAAATGCTGTTGACTGCCTGAAGCTTTCTCTTTGTCCATGAGTCAGATCCTGGCTTTCATTTCTCTCATGACAGAAGAAGCAGAGAAGGAGCTGCCATTGCTTTTGTGCCCATCTCACTCGATCTCAACCTAAAGTTTTATATTATTCTATGTACCAATTCAGGCCAGATTTCAACCCATTTCCTAAAAGAAAAGAAGTTGTTTCTTTCTAGTACAAATTTTGGGAACCTCTTCTTTTGTTTTCCTTCTGACTTACTCAGCCAATACAACTTGAGATAAGAAATTAAGAATTGATTTTGCCAAGAATTGGTACATTTCTTTAAAACTGAACACTAATCTAACCTAGATATGTGAAGAGAACCAGACCGCTCATGGAAACTTTTTGTCCACCAGCAGTCTAAACTCAGTCCTTACACTGAATATCAGGATGGATTATTTTAATTGGGAGTAATACTGTAATATTGAGTACTGAGTAATACCTGTAATTTATTCATCAGGGCACTTGTGTAACCCCCACTGACTTAGCTACATTTCTTCAAGTGTGGCCAATGGAAATTTTCACAGGATGCTGTTGCTCCAAAGGACAGACCACTGTGCCTATCTTTTCTCTAATCTTACCTGTAGGATTCTGCAGGATTTGCCAGGAGGGCTTTGTCCCTAGGGCAGGCTTACATGACAAGATGTACATCTGGCAAGGTTTTTATGAGAAAAGCAATTTTATTTTGTGTTGGTCATTTACTTGAGTTCCTAATAGTAGTTTAAATTGTTCAAATTTTTTCAGGTTTGAAACTCAGGTGCTTTGAAGTTGTTTTCCAGTACTGAAAAACTGTACCAGTACAGTATGATCTTGTCAAAGAAACGATAAGAAGCCTTTCTGCTTTCTGATTGAAACAGAGAGAGGCTTCAGGAGTTGCTTCAAGAATTCTTGCTGTTCTTTTCAATGTTGTTTGCCCAGAAAATCAGCAAAAAGCAGCTTTTGTTGAAATGTTGCTCTGCCCAGAAAATCAGCAAAAAGTAGCATTTGTCGAAATGGAATAATTACAGCTTGCAAATATCTCATGTCCTTTAATAAGACTTCTCATGTTCTTCCCTTATGAGCTGGGAAGAAGAAGCTGGTGTTGCTGAGGGAAGCAGGGTCAAAGTGGGAGCAGTTGTGATCCCCTGTTGCCCATTTTCCTGTCAGGATGTTGAAGGAGGAGAGAAGATAGGCGACATGATATTTCAAAAGTGAGCAACTAATGAAACACTCATGGCTCCCTTGACTCTGAGGAGTGCATGTTGAGTGTTGGAGTGAGTAGTATCTTTTACAAAGACTTCAGTACTTGCAGAGCACCCAGGGTTAATTTAAGAGTTGGTTAAAAAAGACTGCTGGTTAAAATTATTTATTCTTTTCTTTTAAAAAAATAGTGGAAAAGGTAATGTAAACCAAAAGAATTAATCCTCTACAAAACTACTTCAACAGTGCTTTACCATGATTGCTCATTTGTTGGTAAATTAATGTTAAAATTGACATAACTGAATTCAGTTACAAAGCTTGGGCTTCTATTTTGCATTTTTTTTTCTTTGTTGTTTTGTATCTGTTTGTTTGTCTAGTTATATCTAGTTGGGTTTATTGGTGGGGTGTTTTTTTGTTTGGTTGGTTTTTTTGGGGAGGAAGAGAAAATCCTTCTCTCAGACTGTATTTTTTTATTCTTTTCATCTCCCTCCAAGTCCTTCCCCTTCATTTGTAAGTCTAATGCCACAAGAAGCCAAACATTTTATCTTCAGCTTTCTTACATAGACATTTTCTTTGACTAAATTAGAGGAAGTATTTTTGCAGACATCAGCAGCAAATTGGATAGCAAAATTCCCTCTGTTATTGAATTGCATACCCCAAATGTCCAAGGACATCTGGTACAAGTTAATACACTCCTTCTAAGAAGATGAAAGTGCTACTTCCTGCTCAGGGTGTCTTCTTCATGGCTTCCTAGCTACAAGGACATGTTTGGCAACTTCTCATATCCTCTCATGAAGATGAGATGCTTTATCACAAAAGCCACCAGAAACAACTATACTAGATTATAACCAAAGTTATCTGGGTTGCACAATGAACCAGTAATCCCAAATTGCCTTTTCTTGTTTTTCAGTGCATTATCAGTGCAGAATACCCTATTTTTTCTCACCAATTCAAATGTTCTCTTGAGTGTATCAACTGTAAAAAATGGAATTATCATACTGAAAGGGGTAATTCAAACACCAGTTTGGTTGCAGTTTCATTTCCTTCTTTAGGGCAGACTTCTGAGACACATGTGAGATTTGGTTAAGAACAGCAGTAGGAACAGAGGGTGTTGCCAAGATATGCTCCCCCATTCTTCTCTTCATCCTTAAAGCACTGAATGCAAATGAATTCTAGCAATTTATTTTTTATTCCTCACTGAAACAGCTTTGTGCAATTCTTACTGTAAATGCGTACACAGGGACTGTTCCTTGGTTTAGTTGCCATACCTTTGTATCATGCCCATTTGTAAAATGATTTTGGAAGGGGAAGAAAGGCAATAATCTCTGTCATAGGAAGAGTGGAGAGGACAAGACTGAGTGAATTTCAGAATTTCTAGTCAAGTGTCACCATGGCACAGACATGGTGTCTGACTGATGTCTGATTGGAAAGAGATGGGTTTCTGTGAAGCAGTTTGTTAGACTTCACTTGGATCTCTGCTGCCCTCATCGTCCTGTTGGAGGTGATCCTCAGGGAGAGAGAAAAACAATAGTCTTGCTTTATAGCTATGTTAATTGAGCTCTGGGATTTTTGGTTGATTTTTTTTGTTTGTTTTTGTTTGAATTTTTTTTGGGGGGGTGATGGGAGCATTCTTTAGATTTTGTTGTGGTTTTTTTTCCCCCAGATTTTAAAGATATGTAGGAACTACTTTTGGTAAGTAAAGGGCAGGACCTTCAGACATCCACTTTAGGGCAAGGAGGGTGTTTTGCTCCAGACCTGTTTTGAGAAGCTAAAGGAAGTGGAGGGAAAGCTGAGACTCATTAAGTTAATACAGCCTATGAGTTATCAGAAAATTAACTTTTCATTGGGCCTTCTGAAACTAGTATGTCCCTTGCTGAAAAATTCATCAGTAGCTCTGTGTTAGTACAAATGAAAGTCTCTTGAAAAATCCTTCCAGATATTTATAGTTTGTATTCCATCTTCTCCCCAGTTTAAAGCAATTAAAGGAATTTAGATCTGTACAAAGTTAATGCATACTGAGAAGCTTGGGTTTCTCATAATCTTATTTATTAATTAATGATTTAAAAAATTCTTATGGGACATAAGAGGTAATGATATTTAATCTAAGAAGAGTTTGGATATTATGACACTGCAGAAGGTTTAAGTACTTAAGCAAGAGTTCAGCTATTAACAGATTCTACTAGTGTCTGAGAAAATGAAATTGATTGGAAAGTTACCAAAAAAAAAAAAAATCTGTATCTATAAGTAAAATGAAAAGACTAAACAGAGTCAAAAAGAATTTGGCATTTTGTTCTTTCTTACTTGTGAATATTCTAAGAACTGGATAAGTTATCATTTGATCTTTTATAAGTGTAATTTGAAAGATATTTTAATAAGCAGCCATTATAAATGGTAAGAGACATGAGACACATAGGGATGGCTACTTCTTGATGGTTGTTGATGGGCCCAGAACACCTACATACACAAGCGATTGTGAGCAAGATTTAAATAGACTCTAAATTTAGAGGTTTAACAGAGCAAACTGAAAATAGTATCTCATACTTGACATCTTCATAAGCAAGAGTAAATATAATGCTGACAAAGTGAACTTTGGTATTCTTCTGTTCATTGATGAAAATTCCTTGAATCAGATTTATATCTGATTCATGCCATACCCCAAGCATACAGGTGTTCTGAGGCAAGGAGAAGGATTCTTGCTTTCCCTGTTAATGGAGCTGGCTGCAGCAGTCACGCTCCTGTGTTTTGTTGTACAGCTGATTAAACGTGTCATTGCCTTACTCAGTATGAGGCTGTATCCTGCCTTCTGCTCCATTTCTTCCAGAAATCCAAAATTAATAAAATGTACTGAGAGGAGATAAAACTTGAAGTGATCAACGGGAAGATCAGAGATATTATCACATAGGCAGTGAAAGATTTTATGCCCAGAGGAGCACTCTGATTTTTTCACCAGACTGCACAGCACAGACAATGCAACTCTCTAAATGGCTGAACTAGACTTGCTGTGATGTCTCCAATTTATATACCCATTAGTTATGCTTTCTTCTTCAGACCCAGAAGTTTTTTTCTTGGCATTTGAATTTTCTTTCTCTTTAATGTTTGTTCCCCAATTTGCTTTGGGGAACAGCCTTTGATAGGTAAGGTAATTAAAATACAATGCTATTATAAATATGAACTAACCCCACAAGCCAGGTGGCATTATGGATGAGATTTCTGGTTTGTAAACTCCATTATTTCAAGATGTGCCTGCAGATGCTATGGGAAAGTGAAAAATGTAGAGTGATGAATGCTAAGGACTGGAAACACTGATGCCGTTAGGTAAGGGGAAGGTAATAATTTTCTTTGTCTTTTCCATTGTGCTGAATGCTCTTTGAGATAGACTGTCTTAAGTTAAAGTTGACCATTACTAACAATGCCCTGAAATTCTCCAAAGAATAATGAGGTTTTCTACCCCTTTCTTAATCGTCTCAGACTTTGGAAAACTCAGTCAGCTGCCTAGATCATTCAAAGGTAAAAAGTCAAGTGTCAGGCATATGACGAATCTTTGTTCTTACCAAAAGGCTTCTACTTATGTTCCAGGGGACAGTTGAAACTGAGTTCTTCTCAACATGTTGAGAAGGCCTGCTTGATCAAATTTCTATTTTCATGCCTAGATATTACTTACTGAGCTATTTCTCCTGGAATGTACTCATTTTTGATGGTCAAAGACAAATGAAGTAATCAAGGAACCTATAAGTGGATTTTTTCCTAGTTTCCTAAACTGCCTAGACAATGGTTCCAAGGTTATTAGAAAACTTTAGATGATTCCCTCCTTGAGTGCTGACCTTGTAGTAAGATCTGAGCATCTTTTCATTTTCTGTAATTAATATTCTGTTCTGCATTGTACTAATAACGAACACAGATTTTTCATTCAACTTTCAATTCTTTGTTTCACTTACAAATTTTGCTCTGTTTCTTCAGTCATAGTGGAAAAATGCCTTGTTTATTTAGTTGCTTGGGCTCCTTTTTTCTTCTCTTTTTGAAGTGTATGGCAGTGGAGACATTTCTCTTAAGTTGAATTGTGGTAAAAGCTAAAAGTAAATCAGGCTAAAATGGAATTTTGGTCTCTTTAGATAAGACAGTTTCTTGTGAAGGTATTGTAGGTAAAATTCCTCCTGTATACCTCAGCTACTCTGAGTGTTTAATTGACATTTTTCTGTAGACAAATAGCTTTATTATTCATTTTCAGGGGGAAATTTGAGAGTGGGGGGAATGTTATGAAGAAGACAGCAGCAGACAAGAATAGAGTCAATCATAAGGAATTAAATTCCCTGTAAGTTGTAATGTATTAGTGCATGTGTCTTTCCTTCAAGCTGAGTTTTAACTTTCAGTCTAAAGGAGAGTTCATTTTTCCCTTTTCTAACTGTATCCCCAGAATTCCTGAAAGAAAAGTCTTGTTTGCACAGCCTGAATGCAAGTGACTGCTTTTGTAATCAGTTTTCATGCCACTGAGCAATGACTGGTCCAGTCCATTTATAGAATAATTTTTATTGATGTAAATTTTATTCATTTCAATATGACGATCCACACGGGCCAGGGCTGCAGATCAAAGTCTAAAAATACTGTATGACAGGGTCATGCAATCAGTTCAATGGCCTCCTCTTTGTTCCCACGTATTGCTTGGCTGTGTACAGATAATTCTTGATCTGATCACGGATATTAAGTACCTGCAGTTTTGTATTGCGCTGGATATTGTGCTTTAAGGCTTAATGGTAATCAGTATTTAGCAGATTGGAATGCTGTTTAGGAATGGCATTGTAGTTACTCCTTCCTCTCCCTTCCTTATACTTCCAGTGAGTTAATGTCTCTTCAGATCCTTCAGCATACGGTGTACAATTTTGAGCATATGTAGGAAACTGAGGTTCATATGTATTGGAGTCGTGATTTTTCCCTCTGCAATGTCTCTATACATTCATTATCACCTGATGTGTGTTTTATTGATGTAAGTGATGATTTTGCAATGGAGAAATACAGCAAGATGCAGAGAAAAAAATTCTATTTATACCCCTGTGTCTCCTTCATTCATTCTTATCCTAGGATTTTCATAAGGATTGAGAATAATAATGACATCTAGGAATCTAACATAAACAAGAGTGCAATAGTGCTTTGTTCCCTCTTTGTTTTACAAAGAGAGGGTGTGTAATGGCTGAGCTTAAAGATTCTGAGAATGGAGGAGAAATGGTTTGTTCTTGGCTCCTTAGATTATTTCAGCAGTTGAATTTCTTATGAGTGCAATAAAAACTGTAATTAAACATCAAATGGGAGGAACAATTCAAGCTGTTGCAATCTTGTAAAAAACAATCCTAATTATCTTACTGTTCCTGGCCTATGTTTGGCTGCAAATTGTTTTTCTTTTTATTTTTTCTACTACCCCCACCCCCATTTCCTTCTCTTCTTCCCATGCATGGTCTATATTATACTCTAATATTGCTTTGCATTTCTACAATGACAGAGGCACACAGAACTTCAGAACTCAGAGCTGCCTTGGAAGGTTTAATATTAATTTCACAGATCATTGTTACTCAGAGCACAGAGCAGCATGACTGACAAATCTGGCTCAAAAGTGATTTGAGCAATTTCTTGTTGCAGTGGTGATTATGGCATGGAACATTATGTAGCTCATTTAGGATGCTTATATTTAGAAGAATTTTATTATTGTTTGGAGCAGTTTTTAAAGTTTTATAGAAGGAAAAAATAGTTCTAATTTCTGGATTTCAATTAGACTAACAAATGTTAATGGTCTACTTTTCTTCTAGCCACCACTTTAAAACTGGTGCCCCATTTCTCACAGAACTGGATGGTTTTGTTAGGTGTCTTCCCTTTTTTAGGTGTCAGAATAAGGAGTTTCCTTAATGCAATGACCAGCCTAGGGATAAATTCCCTTTCTAAGCCCAGTCCAAAGGGTCCCCAGTTCTTAGTTCTGAATTCTTAAACCTTGCTTTGAATATTAATTCCATTTTGTCTTGAACTTGGGGAACACAAAGTTGCAAAAATTAAATGCCTTTGGGGCACCCTGAGGATACTAAGACTTGGCTTGTGGATAAGAAATGAAGGTCTGGAGATAATTTCCCTTGTTTCAATGATGTCTGATGATCACAGCATGCAAATACCACCTTTCAAGTGGTATGCTTCAAGGGGTATGCTTCCAGCCCAAGAACTTTTGCCGGAGTACAAATCACCACAGCTTTCAGGCTGTCCTGGTTGTCCTAATTGTTTGTTTGTTTTCCTGGCTCTTTAACTCCTGTTTTTGTGGCCAGTAAAGACAGCACTTTGGCCATTTGTTTTGTTTTTCTGGTTGTAGTCCTTATCCTGGTGGCTGAGAGTGATAAACCAACTCTGGCTCCCTGAAAACTATCCTGTACACTGGGTTTAAAGATTTGCTGAAACAGGTGTTAAAAAATATTGACACTGTATTAAAAACCTGGATGGATGGTACAGTAAATTTGCAGAGTCTTAAAATATCTCCTTCCAGGCAACAGTTTCTGTGTTCAGCAGTTCTGTCTTTGCTGCAGCTTGTCTGTCTGAGGGGCCATTCACACGGGGGTGTCTGACAGGGGGAAGTATGAACGTCAATACATTTAGAAGGGGCTGGCATATTGAAACCAGTGAAAATGAAATCTTGCTGAAGACCACAAAGAACCCATTTAGTTAAAAGCACATCAGTCAGAGGGGGAAAAAAAGGTTATGTGACAAGGTTCTCTAGAAAAAAACCCGGAGAGCAAATAAGGTCATTTGAAATTGCAACCGTCAGTGTTGATACGGGCCTGGACCTTATGCACAGGTAGACTGTCTGAAAGGGCTACAGTTAATATTCTAATGGATTTGTGGGACACCTTATTGAATTTGCAGTGGATTTCTAAACTGAATGCTCTTTTCCAGTCTCATGAATAGAAGTGATAACACTGCTTCTGCAGTGCTGAGGGTCATCTTTGATTATTCCTATCTTATGCTTTCTGGGTGGTATTTCCAGGCACTTGAAATTATCTCTTTTGGAAATATCTTTAGACAAAATAATGAGCTAACCATTCTTGTTTACAATATATTAAAATTAATACATTTATCTATACATTTATCTACTTATACTCTACAGTATAGAATAGGTATTTACAGCCTAACTTAAAGGGTGTTTAGAACATGAAACCAGTGATAAATACTTCAGTGTGTGTCAGAGGATGTCTCTCTCTTTAAAAAGACTAAGCTGACTCAGCTGTAAATTATTTAGCTCCTGTGAACCAAAGGTTTAGTAGATTTGCATGATCTCTCTGTAGCGGATGTAAGACAAAGCACTTTTCATTTAAAAACCTTATTCCTGATCCTTCTTAAATGAAATCACATAATCAGAGAGTGTTCTGTTGGGAGAATGTCCTTGTGGAAGAGACTCAGAAGGATCACCCGGTCCAACTCTGAAGAGAATTGCCCACATGGGTATCAAACCCAGAAGCTTGGCAATATTAGCTCCATGCTCTGACCATCTGATCTCTGAGCACAGTTCAGCAGTTTATGAGCAGCCCAGTGAGCTGCTGGTGGAACGCTTGCACTCTGAACATTAATGCATATGATACAATGAAGTTACTTTACATGTTCCATTCCAGTTGCTTTATGTGCCATTCTGGTTCTTTCTTTACCTTTCCTAAATGTTGGAAACATCTGGTAGTATGTAGCTCAAATATTGATAATGAATTTTGGGTTAATATGTCTAATTTTTCACTAAAGTACAGAATTTTAACTTCAAACATCAGGTGTTGAATACATGACTAAAGTCAGGAAACTCTTGATTGTTTTTTGCATATTTATATTTCAACTGAGAAAGAGTTTGGCATCTAGGGTTGTGGATTTTGTTGTCTGCTTTTTTGAGAACTTCAGTTTAAAAAATTAAAATGCACGCACATACACACACCTCCTCCCCATCCCCACTAACTGTGGGAAGCTAAAGAAAATGAAAATCAATTTTCTAATTCACATTAGAGAACTCTAGATGGGCCTCTTCCTCACCTCTCTTTTTCTGCACTTTGTGCTTAGAACACTTTTCTTCCTTTTTATGGTCTTTTATTTCCTCTAGTACTAGATAATGGTAGTGTATTTTTGGGAGTTTTGTTTGTTCATTTTTATAAAAAGAAATATTCAAATAGTCCATTAAAGTAAATGGTGCTTTGGGTGCTTTTTGTTTTGTTTTGTTTTGTTTTTGTTAGACTATTGGGCTGATGACTAAATTTTGCGTGTAAAAGGTCCCAGGAGGTATGACTTTGTTGGAATGGCTTCTCTCTCTAGAAATACTGGTGAAAGGACATTCAGAGGGCATTGCTATGTTGGCTACTCCTGGATCAGAATGAACCACAGAGTAATGACATTACAATAAGCTGACTTTCTCTGCTTTTGAGGCTTGTGGAGAACATATCTTCTGCTGGTAACTTCCTGATAACCCTCTACATTTAAAACTTTATTTCCCCTTTAGAACACAATGGAGTATATATTTTATTTTCTTTAAAGCTGTATTTTTTTGTCACTGAAAAACTCTCTTCAGCTGACATAAATTCCACCACAGCTTTTCTTTTCCCTTTCAAAAGTGTTATATTCACAATTTCTCCCTTTTCTTTTGATTCAGAATTAAAACTACCAAAAAAGTCTCAAATTCCTGACAAAAAGGTTGGATTTGGGTTTTGGAATGAGATCTATATGTGAAGGTCTCACTGTGTTGCCATAAATGCAAGGAAAAGGAAGTCAAAATAGGACCTTTATGCCAAGCTGCATCTAGGTCAGCTTTAAGGTTTATTTTTGGTTCTCTGAAAGGAATGATGGAAAGTGGTGTTGTCCCAGGAATAGGAGCTCTGGGTAAAGATTGTAACTTGGAGGGACCTTCCTCCTCTCTGTCCCATAGACAGTGACACTGACAGTAGGAAAATATATTAATTATTCTCTTTTGCACCTTCTTACTATTTCACGGGTTTTGGTTATTTCTTTGCAAGAGGAAGTTCTTTCACTGTTGTCTTCAGGAAGCTGAGTGAAAATGTGTGAATGCAAACTTGCAGTGAAACTCAAGATCCCCTTCTGTGTTGCAGGTATTTGTAGAAGCATGTGACATGACAATTGTATTTCTGATTCTATGTTTACTCTGTTTCCTGCTGGTTGTCTCAAGTGATTTTTTCAATCCTGAAATGTTATTTAATACATCTCATAAGATATCCCTATCTTGAGGCTTTGTTTTATTTTTAACCTTCCCTTTCAGTTTTATAAAACTTCATCTTCACACTACACAAAGGCCGAGACACCTCTCAAAGGATTTTGCTCTTTGTTACATTCTGGTCTGTACTTTCTCCCCACCCGTGGCTCTCTATGTAATTATACTAATGGGCCTGATAATGGTGAGTCTACAATTTTAAGGGATCACAGTGATATAATTGCATTGCTGAAGATAGATGCGTTGTTTCTGCCTCCCACATCTCTGGGATCTTTAGGGACCCTTAGGAGGCTTTAAGTTGTGAGGCATGAATAGCAGCACAATTTTCAAGGCAAATGGCTGTCATTTAACAGTGAGATCTGAAAGCTCATTTGCTGGACTTAGAAGTAATGGGTGGAAAAGAGAGTTACTGGTGAAGACAGCCTGAAGGGGCTTATTTAAAATGCCTGGTTATTATTATGCATCTGATTGTAATGGGTTTGGTTTAGTTTCATTACTGGACATGTGTTAGTGGATTCTAGGGGATTTTCAGTGTTGCTACATTGTTTTCCCCTTGAGATTTCCAAGGGTAGAATATGAAGGAAGAACCTTTTAGGGCCCTATAAAAAGGAAGCTGCATCACTGCAGAATGCAAACACTGGGAAATGGTTCTTTAACATATAAAGTTTCCTTCACTTATGAGTCTTAGAGTTGCTTCTAAACGAGACTATTCAGGCTTTGTGCTTGCCTGCTTGCCATGGACCACAGCAGTCTGGTGTCCACACCTCTATTGAAAGAAATGACTTTGAAACTGTAGTAATCAATCCTTCAAATGTTTTGATAGATCAATAAAACTACTTTCAGTCTCTAATATGTTCCATAATCAAAATGTCACTTTATTTACTCAAACAGTCAGATGTGATGTGAAATATTAAGTGCATGAATGCACAAATAGTGCCTGTGGGGACAAATTCAGCTCTTTTTTTCAGCTATGCATCAGTTACTGATGATTTCAGGTTTCCTCTGAGGATTGCTGGGTATGTATGTTTTGTAGTCATTTATATGAGTCAGCTCTATGACCACAGAAGTCACTGTGGAGGGGTAAATAAACCCCTCCTCACACTGGCAAGAAAGGATTGAATTTTCTCCTTTTTGAAGAAGGGATTTGCTGCATATTAGCATTGCCTTACCTTGTGCACTGCATGATATATATATCAGCACATACAAGGCTTTAGAGATGACAAGTCAGATAAAACAAAATGGAAAGGAAGAGATGGGAAGCTGAGAGAAAGTGCTTTCTAGTCACCATCATTAACTTTTTAGCTGTTGTAACTGTGTACATTACACAGAATTACAAGGATCTTTTCCGTTTCACTTAGCCAAGATGCAAATCTTACACCATAAAAGATGTCAAAGCCATCATTGCTGAGGCATTTATAATCCAGCCAGCTTCTTGAAAGTCCTGTCTGCAAGAAAGAGTCCCAAATTATCCATTACTAATTTTCTTACATTTCCTTCTGAAGTGTCAGGGGTAAGGTGAAAGCAGAAGATTATCCTGCTTCAGCCTACTGTGAAGTACCTTTTGCTGCAGCAACCCAAACTGTTATGAACAACAGTGCATTGATGAGAAAAGCTACAATTCTGATCTATTGATGGCAGTCAGTAGATGCACATTTTACTGTAGTTGTACTTGAGAGTCCTATCTGAAGCCAACATGAAGCATCAGGTCTTGTTTTCTTTTAATATATGTGAAGATTAATATATATATGTATTTACTTGTATTTTAGTTGTACTTTTTTATTTTGTATTTTTATTCTAGAATCTTGATGTAATCATTTCAAACCGTACAAATTTTGAAATAATACAGGGCTTTTATTAATGTATGAATAATCTTTTAACTTCAATTCCTGTATCATTTCTACCAAATCTATACCACATAAGAGCAAAAATAACCTGGACATATGGAAACTTTTCTCTCTCTCTCTCTTTTGCCAGTGAGGATCAAAATTTTGTATGAGATTTTTGATATTACTTATTGTTCCCCCTCATAATCACCATCTTATGACCACAGCAGTATATCTAAGATATGGCTGCATTGTGGAAAAACAATCAATCACACCTATGTTGATTGCTTTGCCTACACTTAACAGAAAGACTTTCCTTTTGTGTGCCCCAGTTTTCAAAGAGCTTTAAATAAGTCAAGCCTGACTGATATCTTCTATTCTACAATATGCAAAGTATTTTAGCAAGCTTCCTTGCTTACAGGTAATAAGAATTAACATGTCTGAAAAAACCTTTGGGCGAATCAGTAGCAATTGTGTAGATTGCACCCATTAAAGTTGCGCTAATTGCTTAATTGAAATTTTAAAGGGAAAGCTGCATTTATTTACAAATACCTTGAGTTTAAAATTATGTGTCTTATGGAACTAGCACTTCGTGCTATGGGTAAGGAGCCTGTTTATGCTTGTTTAACAGTAGAACTATTCAGTGCATTATTGACCAGATGATTTTGAAGCAACATACTTCTGGGTGTTTGAACTGTGCTTGTTTATTTTCTCATTTCTTCATGACTCTCTTGTACTAATTTATTATTGCTTTTCTGTTGTTGTTGTTTTGGTAGAGATTTGTTTTTCATTGAGTTAGAATAATTGTACCCTTTTAGTTCCCTTTTATGAATTAACATCCTGCAATACCACAGACTGACATCTCAGAGGTGGATAGATGCCTCTCCCCCTCAAGCAGACATTCTTCACAGTTACTTAAGCAATAAAATTATGAAAGAATAATGTTTTAGGAACTGTGACACCAGCCTACAGCAGTGCATTTTTTAACTATATAGGGTTGTGGTGATTTGTTTCTTTTTTCTTCTCTTCCTTTGCACAAGGGTCCAGTCCTTGTTTCTGTGTGGATGTACAAGAGAATATAGTCTCTAACACAAGATATACATATTATAGCTGTATGTAATCAGGACTCTGTCACCATTATCTTGTATTTTTTATTAGACAACAATCTTCTCTAGTTATTTCCACAGGTTTTGGGATGCTAGGGGTAAGGACTAGAGTCTTGGAGCAATCTCCTGGAATAAGTTGTCAGAACAGATTTTAAGGTAATACTTCATTCAGTTGCACAGATGTATCCCTGTTTTACATGTATGCATGTAAATATGTTCTAAGAACTAATTCTAAAACTTCTCAGTGTCAAGGGGTGTAATGACTTTCTCTTTGCTTTGTCCTTGGTTGCCAGTGCAAGGGTACAAGGTACAGTCCACCTTCTTGGGCTCCCCTCCACCAGCTGGCATCCAGTTTCTACAGAGAAGGGAGACTTTTTTCCAATGTCAGTCGGATTTTACACTAGTGTTGTCTCATTTAAAGTGTACTAAACTGGTGTGAACTCCTAGAAGTGATCAGATTACAGAGGCCCCTCAACTGCCAATGGCACTTGTGTAGCAGGGCTCCCCCTGCAACAGTCAATGAGGAACCCTATCTTTACAAAATCACAGAATATTCTGAGTTGGAAGGGACCCACATGACCACATGGCCCTGTTCTGGATGTTGTGTTGTGTTAAAATACTTTCAAAATATCCCACATCATATGAAGAGCTGAGGGTGGGAAATTTACAGATACTGAGTGTGTGAAATTCTCTGCAAATACTGTGGGAGCAAAGCAGGTCACATTCAGCTATGTATCTGTAGTTCTTTCAACAGGATGGCAGGGGTGAAAGTTAAGATAACAGGTTGTAGCAGAAACTTCATTTTCTTCTTTCAGAAGTCATCATGTATCTGCATGTAGCTGCTTTTGAGTTTTAAAAGCTCCAAAATTTTTGATGTTGTTGTTAAATTGAAATGTAGGGATGCTACTGCAATGATTAAAATTAATTATTCTGAGTCTGTTTTGGGTTTTTTTGGTTACAATTTTGTGACCTGTTTTCAGTCAAGCAAATCTAGATGTAGTGACATGCTAAACTCATGGCTATTTTAAAAGCTGGGTTTTTTTTCTCCACCACTAACAAGCAAGTTAGCAAGTGACTCCCCTGATAAAGAAGCTCTCAAAGTGGTTATCCAGACATTCTTTTCCTGATCCCAGAATCTCCATCTTCCAGGTGTGAAATTAGGTAAAAGATTTTTCCTCTTTATTCCAAATAAATTTTAAAAAAGAGAGAAATGTCAGGTGATTCTTTGCTTTTAAAAATACAATTTAATTTTATTTATGTTGTTTTTATTTAATCCTATGCTGAGACACAGGACAGTTATTAATTAGAAATTATTCTAGTACATATAATAATACACTTTTGTTATAACTCCAAAATATGCAGATTAAACATCATCTCCTTGAATGTAAATTTTACTCTAATAGGGAGAACCAGATTATGTGCCATGTCTTAACTGAGTCCGAGAGTTTTGCTGGTTTATAGGACTTTTACTGCAGCTCTTCACAAAGGCAAAATTAGCTCTAAGCATCCTGTTGGCAGTACAACACACTTTGGTTTGTCTAAATCATTACATTCAGGGATTCTTATCTGCTCTTACCTCCTGTCACAAAGCAGGATTTAAAATATGAACAGTTCTTCTGTTTAGTGCTGTGTCTAGGGTAGGAGTTAATATTTTATAGCCAATGTGTAGCACTGATATCTGATTATATTTGCGAATTTTGTTTGGTCTTTATCAGGTGTTGAATTTATGGACGCTGTTGAAGAGCTGCTTTATTTCACTGTGAAGATTTATGATCCAGATCCCCAGTAGGTGTAATTCAATACAGCTGAAGTCACTGGAGCTATATTGCTTTACAGAAAAATAGTTCTTGAAGTTTGGACTAGGATTTTCTTTGGTGCTGCAGATATTTTATTTCTACAAAGGAAGCAACTAGTTTTTAATCACTGCTTTATCTCATGCATTGGAATATTCTGCTAGAGGCTGTTTTCAGGTGTTACTCAGCCTTTTGATAATCTAATTTTAGAAAAGAGTAACTCAAACGTGTTGCTGAAAATATTATGATATATGAAGGTTTAATGCTAAAAGACTGTAAACATTTTATTCACGGTTCCAAAGTCAGGGATCATTGTTTTACTGGTTATTTCTAAATTTGAGGCTTAGTTTGATCTTTGTAATTTTTTTTATGTTGTGCTGTTAGTTTGACAACATTTTTTCTAGATTAATAACAGCTTATCAAATAGATTATTTTTAAACATTTAAAAATAAAAAATACATATTAGTCTGTTCATTTTCATAATTCTTCCTTCCTTGTTTACATAAATTGTTGATTATTAATTTATTCAGATAAAAGAAAGAAAACAACCAATAAAACCCCAGAACCAAAACAAACAAAAGGAAAAAACCAACCAACCAAAAAAACCCGAACCAAAACCATCAGTTTCAGGAAATGGGAGGGGGATCCCCCTCTTTTGCTTTTCCCCTTTTTATTTTTTATGGGTCAGATCTGATTCAGAATGCACTTCATGTCTGTTTTCAATGTTGTTTTGGAATATTTGTTTACTGCTATGTATGGTGTTATGGGGGATATAGCTTCATTTGGAAATGCCAAGTAGTCAAGGTCCAGTCTTTCCCAGAATGAATAAAATGTCTATAAAATTTGCTAAGCTTGATAACTCAGCAAATATTTTTCCATACTCCTCAAGGCAAGTGATAATTGGAATTTGTTGAAATTTGGTTTCTTTAGGGAATTTTTTGTATGTGTTTTGTTACTGTTGGTAAAAGAACTCTAGGACCTAAATAAATTTTCTTCTCAAATACACTGCCTTGAAGTTGAGAAAACAAAGCTCCAGTTTCCTGTTCTTTGTATTAATAAAATTATGTATTGTGAATATTTTTGAATTGCACTTTTCCTGTAACCTGAAAAATCCTGATAGGGGTCTGTTTGCTTTTATTTTGGCTGGTGAATAATTACCCTACATATTGCTTTCACCATAATTATACATCTAGATCAGTCACAGAATTTGAAACTTTCACTAGAGCAGTACAAGGCTGCTCAGATCTGTGCAGTTAGCACTCTGGAACATGTCCAGAAAGAATGGCATAAACACATTCAGCTAAAAATTTTCTAGAGATTCCTGAATCTAAATATGTAGAATGAACAGTAGTTAATGGAAAGCCAATTTTGTGAGGTGATTGGTCTAGTGGATTAAACTTTGCTGTTCTGAGGATACCTGAAATTTGTTTCCAGCTTGCCAGAGGGGAATGAGACATCCACAACTTAGTAAAATAAGGCAGGAAGTATCCTATGTGCCTCCTGTGTTGGCAGAATTAGAGGATTTTCTTGGTTTTACTCTTTCCAACAAGAATTGTGAGGTACACAGTCTACAACCCACAGTAGTAGAAAAAATTAAGTTCACTTTTCAAAGTGTGGTGTCATTCTTACCCATTTACCATATTTTAACTGATGGCCATCCTGATCAGAAAGAGCAGCACCAGCAGTAGAAAGAACTATGTGTCCTGTCTGTACCTTCAGCTGTGTATGTATCATAGAGCAGTCTCAGGATCACAGAATACTCTGGTTGGAAGGGACCCACAGGATCACCCAGTCCAACTCTTAAATGAATGGTCCATACAGGGATCAAACCCATGAGCTTGGCATTATTAGCACCATGCTCTAACCAACTGAGCTGAAGTTTTGGTAGGACATGCAAATGTGTAATGTGGCCTTGGAAAGTATCTCAGCATGCTAATTAGCATGTGAAAATGTAAATTTTGTATAATTTATTGTTTTGCTGATTTTAATATGACAAGTAGCATTGCTGTAATAATCAGACAAAAGCTGTGGACCGAAGTCTCATGTATTTAGTGTTCTACAAAAAATCGAGCATAAAAGTGTGCTATGAAGAAGATTACAATATAAGGACAAGACAAGGGGTGAATGCAGGAGGAGAAGGAGTCAAAATGAAGCACCGAGAAAAATATTGGTTAAGACGTTAAGGGGAACTTGTGGTATTATAATAGCCTAATTATTGTCAAGCTTTTAATAGGCTTTGAGATGGAAATTTTGTGGTGGGGTATGGAGAAAGAGAGTGAACCTGATTTATGGATGTTTTATGAAGAGCACCTAGCTGATGAAGCAAGCAAGGCTGGAAAGAGATGCAGTTATGAGTGAAGAAGTCACTGAACCACTTGGCGTGAATTAGAGATGATAGCTAAGGTGAGTCCTTTGTAGATCTGTGCAATAGAGGTAAGTACTTTGATCTTTTATCCTTGTCTGGGTTTAACCCGAGCTGGCAACTAAAGTACCACACAGCCACTTGCGCACTCCCCCACACATGAGTGGGAGAAGAGTGATAAAGAAAATGTAAAGCTTGTGGATAGTGATACGAACAATTTTTACTAATTGACACAAAATATAGTAATAATAATGCTGTTGCAGCCGCTATTACTAATAATAACTGTTATCATAAGGGGAGAGAGAGAAAGTAACAGGATTCAAGAGAAACAAGTGATTCACAATCAGTTACTCACCTTGCTGTTACTCATCAGGTATGTGCTGACTAATGCCCAGCCTGTCCCTAGTCAGAAATTGGCTCCCCTTCAGGTTACTCCCCCGGTTCATATAATAGGTATGGTGGTCTGTGGTATGGAATACCCCTTTGGCCAGTTTGTCTGAGTTGTATTGGCCATGCTCCCTCCCAGCTTTTTGTGCATCTCCTCACTGGCAGAGCTTAAGTTACAGGAAAGTCTTTGATTTAGAGTAATAATGAATTAGCAGCAACTAAAATGTCAGTGTGTTATCCGTGTTATTCTCATACAAACCCCAAAACCACAATACCTTAGCAGTTACTAAGAGAATGAACTCTGTCCCAGCTGAAACCAGGACAATCCTGTAGAGAAGTCAGACCCCATCATGGGATTGGAAGTGAATAATGACTAGCTAAAACTGTGATTTAGGAAAATTATCAATGTGTTTGGAAGTAAGAAGGGAAGCATGTGTTAGCCAAGGCCAGAGACAGGCAAGATGACAGTATAACCTCTGAGGATGATTAGGAAACCACATGCTAGAGGTGACAAGTATTCTCCAGTAGAGATCACTGTACATGTTTTAATTGCAAAAGAGAGTAAGATATTACTTTGGACAGAAATGCCATCTGAAAAAGAATTCTGACCTTGATCAATTTGCTTGTGATCAGAAAGAGCCTTTCTTTGTGCTACCATTGCATTTCAGACTTCTGTTCCAGATAAAGCTGAAAAAAATATGGGTTGTGGGATATTTGTGGGTTTTGTTGTTTTGTTTTGAATAGAGTTTTCTATGTAACTGCTATTTTTACAGAAGTTTTTCCTGAGAGAGAATATTGGGGAAGTACCAGCTAAGGAAGTACCACTAAACTCAGAAATATACATATATTCTGTGCAATGCTCATTTAGTATGAGTGTGTGTGGGAGATAAGAGTTTTCCAGCTGTGACAAGTTTAGTCCTGCTGGCCAAAGGAAAGGGAATACCAGAGCTATGAGGCAAGGAAACGTCGCAGTAAAGCTGATTTAAGTGTCTATAGCATTAAGCACCTAATGTGGATCCCCATCGTACAACAAAGAGGCACAAACTGCTCCTGTAACTTGGGGTCTGGCATAAGAGAACTTCTTTTTGCAGGTGTTCCCCTCTTCTGTCCCATCTCTCTGGCTCACAGGGGGATATGGACAAACAAGTAGTCACTGCTGAATAAGCAAAGGCCTGTGTTTGGAGCTTTCTAATTTCCCAGGAACAGCTTGCATGCACGTGTCTCACAGTGAAAAAGAAACAATTCACAGCAGTCTTAGGATCAGTGGAAGAGGGCTGAGGGCTGGCTAAGCTGCCTTGTGTATACCAATGGCTGTGTGTTTACTGAAGAAACATGGACAGGCTGTAAATGCCAATCTCATCTTACTCCACAGTTACTCTGTGCCATTACTCTGCCCAGGTGTGTTTTATGTGAGGCTCCCTTCTCATCTTTCCTGCTGTCTGACACTGCTCACTTTTGGCACAGCATGACACATGAATCTCTGTCCAGCCCTTTACCTTACAAGGGGAGAAACAGGAAGATTAGTACAGTTAAGACTGGCTTATAGAAACTATGTCTGTCCTTATCACAGGAAATAGATATTGGTTGGGTAATTTCCTTCCTACTTCTGTGCTCAATTGTCCCATATGTACAGTGCAGCTGATGACCCCAAGCTCTTAAATATATAATTCTTTGACACCTGAAGATTAAAGAGCAGTAGACAGCTGTGTTTTGCTCCTTCATAGACTTACCTTACAATGTGGAATACTTAGCATCTGGAAACAGACTCAGGTACTCTATCACTGAATGCAGAAATATTACATTTCTCAATGTATTTATGTTTATTCTGCTGCAGGTATTTTACAAGCCAGAAGAGAAGGGTCAGGCTTTTGAAACAGGGCATTAAATTTGGCAAAGTGCATTCTGCATTTGGATCACATCATAGCTGATCTCATATAATCTAATTAGAAAATATACCAAACATGCTATAAATTCAACAGAATATATTTTTCTCTAAAAATAGTGTATTTGGAATTAGGAAAATGATTTACTATTCAGAACTCTTGTCAGTATCAAGAAGGCAAGCAATGAAAACACTGACAGTTACTTTAATCATAAGAAAAATAGTGTAATGTATTTATTTTATCATAAATTATCTAAAATGTAGATGCATTTATTTTATCATAAATTGTCTAAAATGTAGACAATTTCTAGTGATGGACATTTAGAAAATACAGAAGAATAAATCAATTTATCAAAGATTTTTAATGTTTATAGTAGCCCAAATGTGCAGCACTTAGAGAGAAATGGTTTCCTGAATAAGTCTTCTTGGATGATAACTCTAATCTTGTTGGAAGTTAGTGGCAATGTCAGTGATTCTCTTGTTTTGTTTTGGCCATTTGCTCTGAGCAGGTCTTTCATTTACACTTCCAAAATTTTCTAATTTTTTGAAGAAAATTCTTTGTATGTGAATACCTTCTTTTCAAAGATGATTGTGGAAAAGATCCCTGTCCCTGAGTGAAAAGATAAATGCCTTCTTTGCTAAACTGATCCATTGATAAATTAAAGTTTCTGTTCTTGTTGCTGCTTTTTTTTTTCTTTTCACACTTGCTTCTTTTTTCCTTTTGTTTTCATTTCTTGAGCTGGTATAATTATTCAGACTGTATTCAACAGATATACTATTCTGCCATGGAATATTCTTTTTTTCCTGTTGGACATGATTCCTATGAATTTTCAAGTTTCAAAAACCGAGTTCAGAAATGTTCTAGATACTATATAGCTTCTTGTTACCACTTGCTCCTTAGATATTCAATAAAGGGATATTATCTCTTCTCTAATGCAGGCTTGCTACTTCAAATTTTGCCACATGGACCTTTTATTCCCTTGAGATGCTTTTTTTTCAAAATTATTTTTATTCTTTAATAATTTTATCCTCAGAGGAAGAAATGTTCCTCGCCTCTTCCTGTAGTCTTCCTGTAACATTTTGGCTCCATGTTCAGGATATTTATTTGACCTTTTATATCTTCTACATCTAATGACATTTGTTTCAACAGATTTAGTAAAGATGAATGACCTTTTAACTTTTTAAAAAAAGGCAAATCCATTTTCATCTTTCTTTGCTCTCTTTTTTTGTTATAGAAGTAAGCTTTGCTCTTTCCTTTAACTTGTTTTAAAGTCTTAGACTGAAATCCTGGTCCTTATTAAGTTTAGAGAAAGATTTCTGCTGATGTAGTTGAGTACAGATTTGGCTACTAGTTTTACTGTGAAGGCAAAATTGTTGCCCAAATTTTCAAGTAAAGAGCTAGTCTTTTTAGCTCCCTTTTTCCAAAATAGTTGACATATAGGTTTTAACATTTAGTCTTGGTAAATTGTGGTTTTCTGCCTAGAAGAACAGCTTCAGAAGAAGGTACTAATTGAGATTATCATTGGAGTTGGGGAAAAAAAGTTTCCCTATCAATTAAAAAAAAAGTTAAATGTCAAAATCCATCTCTTTATTCAGAATTGGGAAGCACTTTAATTTTTTATGTAATGAAACATGACTAATTCAGTGAAAAGAAAGTGTGCCTGGGATGTATCAGATTCACCCACAAAATCGTCATCTGCTTTGTATGGAGAACAGCAGAGTCTCTGTTTCTGGAAAAAAACCTATCCAAGAGGCTATTTTGGGATGTGGCAAGAAGTGCCACCCAGAGAACTCCTACCAGGGAAAAAGATCTGCTGTGAAGCCAAAAACCAAGTAAAATGACAAAGCAGCTAAATAATAGAGTAATGAAAAAAAGAATTTTTTTTTTTTGCTCTAACTCCTTTTTTTTTTAAATGACAGAATATCAGTGGGTAAAAGCAGAATGATCTGGCTCGTAAATTCTCTTTAGTTTGAAATTAAAGGAAATTTATAGTTATCCTTGCTATAAATTTGTATAGTTTTAGCTCATTTTAATGATTCTCAAATGAAATTCATGGTTGTTTTGCAAGGACTGACATCAACAAGTGGGAGAATTAATCTCTGTGTAACACTTAGCTGTATGTGAATCACGAAGGAATATTTTGGATCTGATGTCACTGGTAAAACATATTTGGAGCTGCATTTTCTTTCCCTCTGCTGTCTTATTTCCAAGTACAATTGGTGAATGCTAAGAAAAAAATCTCTCCTTTGCAGGGAGTGTCTGCGGAGTTGTTAAAGTAAACAAACTTTTAAGAGTAAGGAAAGTGCTTGCAGCACGTCCTGTTACATGATATCTACCTCTCTAAACACATATTGTACATAGCAGCTCCCCATGCTTACAGAAGGCCATCTGCTCTTCAAATGCAGTGTTGTAAGGATATATGTCTTGTAGACCTTGAGTTTGTGCAAATCAGAGCCCCACAGAACAATACTGATTCAATAGAAAGGCAGTTGACCTTGGAGCTGGGACCTGCAAGTACCAGAGGCCATCACTGTGCCCCCTGGGCTGTGAAGCTGATGGTGTGCAAAAGTCCTTCTCTCTCTTTCCAAAGCCTGTGTTAATGGGTATTTGTGTCTGTTTCTTATCCTCCCTTTCAGCAATTTTTAGTTCACCTTCAATGGTCTCAAAAATAAGAGCCAAATTTTCTTCTCAGATATTTAGTAAATAAGGAAACTGTTTGCAAAACTTATTTGTGCTTTTGTTGCTTTTTAACAAATATAACCAACCAGATTGTAAATATTTTTCCCTAGTTCATTTGATATAAATAGAAAATCCTGTAAAGGAATGAAGTTATCTAATAATATCTAACTATGCGATCAGATTCTGATTCATTTATTTGTCCCTTGGCTTCTTAAGCACATGAAGCAGCTCAACAAGTTTTTTTTGTATTGGTAATTCATTCTGTGACGCTCTGATTTTTTTTTTTTTGTCAAACTGGATCTTTTCCCATGTTATTGTTCATCTGTTAATAACAAGCAGTCCACGGTCTATAACTCATGTTGAGTTATCTTCATGGGAGACTTGCTTGCTTTCACTCCCAAAACCAAATATTAAGATGATGTATTATTAAGGGTGTTAAATATTTAAATTTATAGCACACGGGAATTTAATTTTTTTTCCTGATCGTCATGGAGTTGTTTATAGATGTACAGAGTTATTAAAAATTTGTCATATTATAAAAGGTCTGGCTGAAATATGAAAGAAAAGTCCATCTTTGGAAAGAATGTGCCAAGGCCCTTACGGCTATACTAGGGCTTTACTTTGATTTGTGTGTGAGCTGCTTCCTCAGCTCACCTCTGAGCCAAGCAGCAGGTATCCACCTTAACTCAGTTCCTCCAGAGAATAAGTACTACTGGAAATGTGCCATTTTATTTTAAAAGGAGTTCTCGTGCAACCCTCTGTTAAAGACACAACCAGTGTTTTGTCACTGATTCCAGTAACCACCTCAGTTTCCCTTTGCTAGATGGCAAGTAGAGAGCCCAGGCTGCCTATGAATCTCACCCTTGCAAAACTAGCTTTACACATCCCTTTCCCTTGTTTATATTAATATGGGGGTCCTAGAGGAAGCTATTTGCTCTTACTTCATAGTGCTGGCAACAAGTTCAGTTTTTGTGAGGGAAAATGCAAGAGGCTCACTGCAGGGATGCATTAACCATGGATTTTCTCAAAGCAGGTTCCAAAACCTCCTTGCTCAAATGCCTCCAAACATAGGAATATCTTGTCTTTAGACACTTCCATGAAATGGGGGTGGGCATCAATATCAGTAAGGCACAAAAACGTCCAGATGCACTTGGAGTTGGCTAGTCCCAGGATGGGAAATTGTGTTATCCAAAGGGCTGAGATGGCATGAACTTTGTCATGAAGCCAAGCAGCTTTTGGAAGGTTCTGGTCTCTTTGGCTTGTCACCATTTCTTGAACTTTCCATGGAGTCCTACAACTTTGTTCTAGTACCAAGGTGGACTGTGCACTTCCTGTGCACCAGAAATTAGGCTGAGTGAACATAAATGGCTTGAGCATGTAGTTAATCTTCCAAAGTAAGCAATATAGATGATTTTTTTTCCACTCTGAAACCCTAACTCTGCTAGAAGTGATAACTTCAAAGAAGAGACATCCAGAGTAAAATTTTCTGGACTGCAGTAAGTGTGGAAGTGGACACTGTGATCTTTTTTTGCCTTAACTCTGCAGAATTAGGTTGGTTTGTGCAACCAATTTTGAAGGCCACTCTTCTGTAAAAGTTATCATCACTGCCAGTCCGTTTGTGATTGTCCTGACATGTTAAATAGATGAGAAAGAGGTGGTGATTTTAAAACCGGTTTATTTTCTGAGTTCTGTAAGTGTTTAGGTATTATCCCATGTGTCCAAGAGAAGCGTGTGTAAAATAATAGCACTGTATTTGGAAATACAATCATATTTTCTGTCTTCTTCTATTTAATGTATGTTGACCATAGCTTTGCATTTAGCTACATTTTGGTCTGGCATGCATCCTCCCTGGATTACATTGATATTACAAGATAGCAGGCTACATTATTCCATTGATTTCAGTGCAGTTATGACAATTTATACATCAGTCATGTAGCAAAGTATAATGAAGGGTTCATTCAAAACCAGAACTGAATACCTTTCAATCCATCCTCACCCTCTGCCTTCAAGAATAAATTGGAAATTATTGCACAGATAATTTCTCTCTCTCTCTCTGGTTTTTTTTTTTTTTTTTTTTTTTTTTTTTTTTTTTTTTTTTTTTTCCATATAATTTTAATTATCACCTTTTTGTGTTTTTTTTTTTTTTTTTTTTTTTTTTTTTTTTTTTTTTTTTTCCCCAGAATACTGAAAATGTGCCTTGCTCTGGGTTATATTATTTGGGTTTAGTGTAAAATTTTTACTGCCTGTTTGCCATTTTTCCTCATGCCTGCTGTCGGAAATGCATCAGGAAACACAAGTGAGCCTAATTGACAGCTCTGTGGAGGCGAAGGTAGGCTGTGACCTGAAATGAGGACTGTTCTCATAATGAGAGACAGCTGAAAGATTATGTATATAGAGCTACTAAAATAGATTCCCAGGATCTTTTTCATAAACCAGCAGATGGTAGCAGAGTCTACAGATCTCAGAGAAAGCAAATGTACATTACTGTAACTGCCCTCATTCACTTGCCATTAATCTTTGTCAGCCTCTTCTGTGCCTTCTGTAGTGCTGACCCTGAAATTGCATCATTTAATTTGCAATCATATATTGCCAACATTTCCTCTATCACATATCAGCTGCATTGATTCTGCCATGCTGTGGACCACTGATAGCTATAGGCAAGCCTCTGTAGAAAAAAGATGTTTATAAAATGGAATATAGACAAGAAGAAAGGCTCGATAGAAAGGGGTGAGGGGAAGAGGAAGTGAGAGAAAAGAAATGTGTGACCATGGATTTGTTTGTCTGTCCTTTTTCACCCATCCCTAGGAGTCTAAATGGCCTGATACTAATATTTAAGAGTTGCCAGAGTGCTCCTTCCACAGCACAAGAAAGCACAGATATAACACAGGTTCTGTTTTTGGAGTCTCTTACTTGAACAGAGACGCTGCATATAGAAATGAGCCAGAAGAGTATGTTTTCTGAGTGGAAGCCAGCATGTATAATGAATGTGTGAGAGTATTTCTAATTAAATGGGATTCATGGTGTGTTTTTGAGAGAGGATTTGAAAGGGGAGGCTGAATGCTTTAGCTCGTGAAGAGGGGAGGGACCTAACGTCTTTGATGACTGACGTATTTTTGCCTGCTCTTCTTGTGACTATGCCCAAGGATGGCAGGGCTCAAAAGTTCAAATATTGTCAACAGTTAGTCATGTTGAAAGTGTAGTTGAGAAGTGAGTTACATGCTGTGACCCTGCCTGCAGTGACTGGTGAAAAATTGCTTTCATGAGACACTGACAGACCAAAGAACCCAACATGCCAAAATGATTAAATCAGATGTACCATTCTATACACTGATCCACTTTTTCCTCTGAAGAACTAGCTGTAGGATAATCAAACACCCTGAACATTGCATCTATGGAAAGAGAGTTAAATCCAGCATGCCTACATAAAGTATTCAAAGTGCTTCGTTCTAATTTGGTTTCCATCATGCTGGAATTATCCCCTTTGTGGCCCTGGGGGAAAAAAAAAATATACAAGATTTCTTCTTACATCGTTCACACTGACCTTAGGGAGAGTCCAGAAAAGCCTTTCTTTTTAGAGTTGTTATAACATCCACAGGCTCTAGATGGTACTATGTAATCATTCTATTGGGTCTTGCCTTTTGTGATGGTTTCTTACATTTTTTTTGGCTTCTACAAAATGTAGGGAAAGAAGAGCAGCAGAATGAAGTCAGCAAGAAACCTACCAAATAAAAAATAAAAAGGTCATGGATTTTTGTTTCAGACTCCATATTTAGATTAACTTTATTGCGTAATGGGATAGATGTTCTAGCAGTACTTAACACATTAGATTCTGGTATTAATGAGTTATGCTGTATTGAGCCGGTGTTTTCATTACATTCACTGACATGAAAAGAGAGAAGAATAATGTAGGGTTTCCAAAGAGTTCTAAGTTTTTTGCTCGCTGTGGTGTGTGTATACAGCATTCATGAACATCTGTGTATACTTCTGGCACTTCAGTGGGGACATTCTGCACACCCAAAGATGACAGCTCTCAGTCAGGTGACAGGGTCACGTGCAAAAGTGGGAACAGCCATCACAACCCCCCTCAAACAAGCAAACAAACAAACAAACAAAAAAACAACCAACAAAAAACCCACCACCAAAACAAAAAAACCCCCAACAACCAAAAACCCCCCAAAAACAAAAAAAAACCCAACCAAAACCATTTCTAACAGAAGAAATTGTTACCTATACATGATTTCGCGTGACTTCTGCCTCCAGAATTATCTGTAAACCAGAGCCCTTCCTCCTGATGACATAGGAGATACACACACTTTTACAAGAGAGGGGTGGGGGACCCTAGCGTGTTTGGAATCCCGTTTTTTAAGGACTGTCTTACTGGGTTCAAAGACACAGTAAGATAAACAGCTATTTTCTACAGAGCTGCATTAAAATATATCTGTGTACATAATAAATGCTGTAATATGGATTTTTCAGACTGCTAATGAAAAATAAAATACAAACCCTAATGCATTTGCTTCCCTAGACTTTTTAATTCAAAATTAAGTTTTTCTATGAAACTCTTCTCAACATAATTGCACTAGAACTCCATCAAACTCCAGTTGAGACAATAAGTGAATCACTATTGATACATTTTATTATCCATATCCTATCTTACCAGATTTCTGTCACTTATTACTCTTAGGTGAGCTCATTCTTTATCTACAGTTGTTAAAGAACGTGCAATTTCTGACAATCAGCCAAAAGTACAAATTCCAGTATGACCCCAGCAACATGAAGACACCCAAATCAAAGAAGAAAATTCAAGGACTATTTAAAGTTTTGTCCATGGAAATTCCTACCAGGAATTAGGTATGCATGTCATAAGGTTGCTCCATGAATAATTAGGAAAGAGGAATGTTTGAGACAAGGAAGTCTCAAAGTCCGTGATAATGTTAATATTTATATAAACATTAACATCTTCTCTAATTTTATTTTCTATTTCATGGGTGGCAAGGTGCAATTACCTGCTCTCTGTCAATGGTTTCTGGAAGTGTGGGATATACTTTTCCAGCAATGGGGAAAATGGTTTACATGTGAATAAAATCAGTCCTCTTCTACCTTCATCTCATATGCTTTGACTCCATACCTTCACACTAGTAAGTGCTGTTGATTTTTATGCTTAGCAATGATAGGTGTAATATTTGGGAGCCTTCCAGCACTCTTTTAGAAAATGTAAGTAAACAGCTGCCATTGTTTCTCCAAGGAGTAGATGTGTATTCAGTGTAATGCCTGGGTTTCTGATGTATGCAGAGCTGTTATGTGTAGCTAGAAGATTGCCTGTTCTTTATCCCTTCTATTGTACCTTGCCTCCCTCCACCCTTGACTTCCTCTGCTGAAGCAGTGGCAAAAAATATTCCACTATCTTAGAGCAGGTGTAATTATTTTCCTTCTTACTCAAGCTGTCTGAAGGCAACTTTTGATAATTTTGCTTTGTTTTATTCTTTGTCATTACAAAATATCTAAGTGAAAAGGTTGTCCTCAAAATATTTGCCATTTTTCAGGTTTATTAAAAAGAACATGGCTTGAATTTTGCTCTGTGGTTAAAAACTTGAAAAATACCACTTTTTCTGGAAAGAACATATAAACAAGGGAACATGCAAAAACTACCCAGGAACTTAGAAGAAAATGATAATGTGGTGTCTTCCTGTGTACACTTGTGGGCACCAGCTCAACAGTTGTTCAGCTGAAGAATGAAGTGGCTGAATGTAGCAGCTTTGTTGCGTACTGGGGTCTGTTTGAGTTGTCCTACATCTTCTCTTATTTTCTGCTCTAGAGCTATATCACATGCAATTGATACAAACCAGTAAAAAACCTGACTAACTCATTCCTCTTCCAGTTTTTGGCATATACTTTGCTGGGTGGCTGTTTCTTGTTCTAACTACAGCAAATGGAAAAGCTGTTGATCAGAACTGCAAATGATGATCAGTATTTGGTGGTTGCCAAACATCAGTATATAAATTTGTTTGATTCCAGATGCCTAACTTTGAAGAGAGTGATAAAGAAACAAGGAATTAAATGGGCTGAAAGAATTAAAACTGACAATTACTCCAGGCAAAAATGTAAACACTTGTAAGAACTGTTAAAAGCAAGAGAAAAAAAGATTCGCGGTCATCTTAAAAGTGCAGGATATCAGTTGCTTCACAATCTTTGCGATAGAAAATGCCATTGAATGAAACTTTGCCTACTGAAGCAGAAGAATAGAGTATTGTTTGATCTTCCAAGGGAGACATACTTGATGCTGTTGTCATCAAACCCCAGCTATAATAATTTAATCTGTGTTCAAGGCTTTTGAAGTTCAATTTGGTTAATACTGAAACAATGTTTGACAACATTTGTGCTATGATCATAGATTTTATCTGCAAGTTTACAGGCAGTTATGGATATGTGTATGTGTATTTTATGTATATATTCATGCAGAAAAAAACTAATTTTATTCCATATATATAATATTTAAAGTGTGACTCAAAGTAGTGAAATCATTCAACATGTTAAGTGTTCTTCTGTGTGTGAAGAAGTATTCATGTCCATTCTTTTCTGCACAGATATGGAATCCTGGAATTGTCATACTGGATCCAAAGTGCAATCTACTTGATTTTCCTTCCCACTCCTGGAATATAAGGGGTGCTCCAGAGAGAGATGGATGAAACTCTATCCTCACCATTGTGAAAAGCTACAAGTTCTTAATATTGATCCAAACCCTGAAGCACACTCTCACGTCTTTCTTCAAAACTCTAACAATAAACTCTTCAAAGCAGGAATGGTCTTATTAGCCATCCTAATACTTCCGCAGGGTCACAGAAATTAAGGCTGTAGGAGGTGAAAGGTGCTGTAAATCATCCTTTCCATCCTCCAGGTGGATCATCTAAGTCCTGTGCCTTTCTTCATGTATGTTCAGAGGTTCCTGGAAACAAGGCAAGAAATGACATGCATTCTACAGCCTCTAAGGTGAAAATTTTTTAGAGCTTTACTAGTCAAGAGTCCTCAGGTGATGATGTTATAATAATAATAAAATTATAATATTTGACAGTTAGAGGCAATCATGAAATAAAGAGTAGGACTGGTTTCATGGTGATTTTTATTTTATTTATTCATTTCGTTTATTAATTTGTTTTCCACAGGCATAACAAATTGCTGCTCCTTTCACCAACAGTCTTGTATCTTACAGTGTGGCATAGAGGAGCAGTACAGAAGAAAGGGGAGTAAAACTCTTTATGACTACCGCTCAGTAAAAGTGACTGGAGTAATTGAAAATTGTGGTGTTGAAGTGTTGCCTTCTGCCCTTTTCTTGGTTCTCCTGCCCTATTACCAGGAAATCTGGAAGAGAATATGAGTTGCAACTTGGAAGGTATGATGTTACAGTCTGGAGTATAATTTTCTGTGGGTAATGAAATATATTGTTTGGGGTATGACAGACTCTAAATTCATTCTTCATCCTCAGAACCATTATGTAAGGCTTGGAATGTTCATCATGGAGAATACTAAATGGGTTGGCCAAAACTGGACAGTTGGCAGTGCCAGGTGAGGAAGGAGTTACTAACAGATATTTGCAGCCTAAGGGTCTGCAGACTTCAGGGAGAGAGGAAAAGGTGAGCAGAATGAAACAGTCCCCAAAACTCTTCAGCAAGTCTCTAGTTATCTTTTACCAGATACCTTAAGCCTTTGAAGAACAGATTCTGCATAGGCCTTCATCACCAAACTCATTATTTCGAGTTTGCTGTTTTCCCCTGCATTTATGTGGAAAAGTGCAAGTGTGCTTCGTGTGCCAGGTTGCTTTGTGGGGGAAAAATAAAGCTTCTGTAGAAAGCTTTTGGTGTGAGAGCTAAAGACTGACCTTTATTAAACATCTTAGTAGATATAAAGACTTACCCCAGGCAAAGGAGGCATGTTTGTTCCTTCCTTCCTTCCCGCAGCAGTAGCTGAGGTTTGCTTTTGTGGAGTTTGGGATAAGTAAATAAGGACATCACTGCAGTTTGCAAATGCCCAAATAAATTGTACCCTTCTATGTTGCCATGTGTTTAACTGCAAAGGTAGTAGTTATTTCCCTATGGTCTTATCTTGTCATGATACTTCCTTTTAAGAGGCAGAAGAATTAAAAATTATGGGCTGAGAGTCTCTTGCTGGATTCTGTCTCATGTGCTTTATAGTTCTTCCTCTTAAGGCAGTATGAAATTCTCTGACTGTTTAAAAAAGATGGTGTGCTTGGTGTAACAACACAGAATTAAACTTCAGAAAAACACCTGACACCTACTGAAAAATCGTGAGGCTGCATAAATGGATCTACCCTGCTCCATTTATACAATTTATATGGCATAATATTAAAATTTCAGGTAGTTAATTAGGCAAAGTAAATAAAATGGATGGTTTATTAAAGTGCTGAATGTGGATCACTATTAGAAGTTGAGGAGTCTTAAGGTCAGACTCTTTCTACATTTGGATATGATTCCTTTAAATGAAGTACTCAGTGCTTTGAAAATGTTGGTGCTTCGAAAATGTTGTTAGCTAGCTTGATAGATCAGTAAGGAGCTATTATTTCTATCATGTCCTCTGAGCAAAAGCACTACTCTCTGCTGACATCCTAAGGATAGAGGCACTGGCAGCTTATAACGATATAACTGTTTGTCTAATGTTTACGTGGAAAATAGACTACATATTTTTTTGGGTGCTACTATGGGAAATTGAATTCTTTACCTCAAGAAAGAAAAGAAAGTGAAATCACTTTGTTCCTATAATATCAGAATAGAAGATTCCAACCTGATGTCAGTTTGAAGGTCTGGAGGAAAACAAAATCTCAGCAGCTGGATAAATTGAGTATTTTATTATTTGGTATTCGTCACCTAAAATGAACATGAATGTAAAGGCCTGACCTTTTCACAGGCTAAAGCAGAGCTCTGATATAGCTCTAATTTCACAGCTAATAGTTGTGAAATTTAAGATCAGCTGTATAATGATACATTTGTAAACCATTTTTTTCCTCCTTTCCTGGAGATATACGTAAGTAGCAAACTACTGCCAGTAGGTATAAAAATTAAGTATCGCTTTCCTGATGGTTGTTATCCTCAATCCTATAATTAAAGTTGTGTGGAACTACACAGGGAAGATGCTGATAAAAGAGCCAAGAAAATAACAAGCAGAAGAGAGGAGCAGACAATCATTGCTTTCCTGGTGGCCTAAACACTGCACTAATCAACTCGTGCTACTTTTGATGTTCTTCTGACAAAGTATTATATGGAACTTTACGAGTATGTTGTGGTGGAAATAGACTATGAGAGACACTTTAAAAGCAACAAAATATGGGAACTGAAATGAAACATGATGTGCTGATGTAACTAGGCATCTAGCAACGTCCAGATGGACTGTCAAGCCTGGAGAAATTCAAAAGTGCTTTTCAAAATAGAAATCTCCCCTTGCCCCTGGTTAACCCACTTTTCAATGTTTCTTTTTCTTTTTAATGATTACAATGCAATGAAGTTTTTTATTTTATTTTATTTTTTAATTACTTATCTTCCAGTTTCCCGATAGGTAGAAATCAGCAGCAGCTATTTCAGTACCTGCACATCTGGTGCCTCATAAAGGAATGTGCCAGAACCATCAGAAATGTTTAAAACAGTGCTTAGGCCAAACACCAGCTATCAATTCAGGTACAGAGGGAGAAGGAACCCAATTAGAAATAACTATGGGACCAAACTCTAGCAGATGTTCAATTACCCTTGCTACCTACCTACCTTGCAACAGACTGGAGGTGCAGTTGGTGTTGTATCCAAGCATTGTTTCAGGACTGGTTTTGAATTTCCATGTGTGGTGCCATCTGCACTAACACTCAGTGGTGCTACCATGCCCCTGCAGCCATCCTGCAAGGGATGTCTTGTTGCACAGTGTGTATTTCTATGCAGCTTGCATTTGTCTACAGCAACATGCTTCACAAAGGAAATGTGGATTGTGTTGGTAAGGATTGTTGAAAGGTAATGTGCTCCTACCAGTGTTCTGCAGAAGACGTCTTCTAATTTCCTATCTGCAGAAAGGTTTACATTTCACCAGTTTTAGCTATCCTTAATCAGTGTGCACTGCTGACACCTGCAAGGCTAGGACTAGATTTGCAATACCCTGCAATACCTGAAAGGTATGACAGCTGCTCTGCTAACGGTGAGGAGAAGAGCTCCAGCACAAGGAGAGAGTGCACTTCCCACCTTCAGCTGGATTCTAGGTCATTCCAAGGAATAATTTCCATACTTGGTCATTAACTTGATCTAGTGACAAATCAAAAAGCGTGTTCTATCCTGCCAGAATAGAAAAATGACTTTTTTTTATCCCTGCACAGCTGCAACTGAGAGAAACAGAAATTAATATTGCTTCTAAATGTGGATCTAGACTGGAGACATGCCAGACTAACGGGGTAAGGGTGAAAGCTTTCTTGCTTTTGACAAGAGAAAGGCTTTAAATTTACTTCTGAAGCTGATGGGTTTTGAAATGGAGTTCTGCAAAGCTAGCAGACGGGAATTAATTTTTATTGCTAAAATTGTGTGTGTGATGTTGGAAAAACAGCCAGTCTACAGAATAGTGCCCTGTCAGTGGAATGTAACATTTGGCAATGAATGAGTTACAGTGTTTTTCCTCCTCAAAAGCCTTGAGAAAGACTACTGTTTCCTCCTGAGGAAAAGCTGTAGATTGATGACTAAGTAAAACAAATGAGGGTCCACAGGCTTGCTTTTAGAAGATGTAATATTTTAAGTAGTTTTGAAAGAAAATGCTTCTTTTTTGCCACACTTTAATATTCTTGACCCCAGAGTGATGAGACACATCAATCCTCACTTGGACAAGTTTCCTTCTAGTTTGAGAGACCTGAGGAGCTTTAAAAGTGCCTTCAGGGAGTGTAAAAGTCCCTCAGGAGCTGGGAAGGATGGAGGGTTTTTGTTTTTCATGAAAGGGCCAACATTCACTGTTAATGACTGTAAGTAAAATTTCATTACTGTGGGCTGTTCTTTTGATTGTCCACCACTGTCTGAGTCCCTAGGAGAGCTGGTGTGTGAAGGAAGCTAAGTGATTCAACTTCACAAAAATATGAGGAGAGTGGTTCAGCTTAAATATGAACAGTACTAAATCTTCCCTTGACCTTGGTGTTGTCCTAGCCCCATGGGGTTTGTCCAAAATCAGCTGTATATCTCTGCATCCATTTCTCTGCTCTCTGTGTTTAGATCCCCCAGAACTCATGTGTTGGTTCTAAGAGGCAATTGCACGTAGCACAGCTCCTAAGGCATGGCCATAATTTGACCTCACATCTCATTGATTTTCGCTGCGTTTAATTTTGCTCAGAACAGCGTGGTGTGTTGTGTGCTTTTTCATCAACTTTTACTTTCTTCCTTGCTTTGCCATGGTTTTATTATGGGCAGCAACTAGAAAAGAATAT
This sequence comes from Hylia prasina, assembly GCA_013397195.1. Taxonomy (NCBI): domain Eukaryota; kingdom Metazoa; phylum Chordata; class Aves; order Passeriformes; family Sylviidae; genus Hylia; species Hylia prasina. The sequence continues at coordinate 502,584 of VYXD01010899.1, forward strand.
TTATATGAGGAAACTTCATGTACATTTCACTGGAGAAATCTACTAAAATGCAATTCCCACCATATCTAAATGGGATTGAAAAGGAAAATCTGTGTGTACTCTTGTCAGTAATTATTGTGTGCAGTTTCAGTGCTTCATTAGTATTTTAGCACTATAAGATTATATGGGTAGCAGTGGAAACAAAGCTGAAGACAATGCAACAGCAGGCAGGAGAGAGAAAAGGAAGAAATGGGCGATTCCATCTGAAGGTGGCATTTTGGGGCCTGAACAAAAACCATCCACTTCAAATTGAGGAAAAGCAAATGTTACATAATGAAAAGGGAGAAGAAAATCTTCAATGCACTTTAAAACATTAAAAAAATATTCAGCAACTAGCCTATTTGGAAATGCAATTTCACTTGTTATTTTACAAAATAACAAACATACCAGGACTTCTCTAATCTGGATGTTTGGGATTTTTATTTTTTTTAAATCCAGCTGAAGCTGCATGTTTTATACTTTGGCTTTGTGTATGGAGCAATGGGTGGAAGAAGAATCAAATAATTCTGAGTTGAGAAAATAAAAAATCGCCTGCTCTTCAAAAGGAAAATTTCTTCACATGCAGAAATAAACATCAATGAGAAGAATAGTGAAGCTGGCACTTCCATCTGAATCAATGACAAAGATGCCCTGAGAAAGGAAGATTCGAAGGTAGGGGCTTGCTAGTGAAATTTGTGATACAATTTTGCTGCCATTCATCAGTACTTTCTTTAACTTGATAAGTTTCTCCGATGAAAAATACCAGAATTTAGCACTTTGCATGTGGTGTTTTTCAGATGAACTTAAAATGTGCCGAGTAAGTACAGCTGAAGTTGGTGGGAGTTGTACAAGCTCAGCATCTTTTGGGATCTGGCTCTGTGTACACATTCACTGTGCAAACAGCTAATCAAGCTTCAAGAGTGACAGAAAGAAAAGTTTATTCTCCTTCCTCTAAAAGCAGTTAATTTCCTGGGATCTATTGAGTCAAATGCTGTATTTATGATGTTCAGTTCCTCACTTAATCAAAACTAAACACTTAATTTTACACTTCATATCTCCAAAGAGGAGGGTGAATAATTTATAATGAATAATTTTATGAATTTGGCCTTTTTCTGTTCATGAATTATCCACAAGAGATCATGACTTCTCAGAGGTACTTCCACTCAAATTGATTCACTGAATAATTCTTGATCTGCAGCAGTTTGTTGTGATGTTTGATATTTAAGATTCCAGCTGTTCTGATTGGACTCTTAGGCAGATATAATTGCCAACTCAATGTGTATATGTCCTAAACTGGTGCTTGCAGGCTGACTCATTGTAACTGCTTCAGCACTTTTTATAACTTGATTTTTTTTTTTTTGGCTATATTTTAGAAAATTGCTCTCAGCAAGCTTATTTTCGGAGTCATTGAACGCAAAAGTTCCATAACGTAGCGGAAATCATCTGTTAGTGATCCTGATGGAAGGCAGAATAAGTCTGGGAAGTAGCTAATGCTTTGAAAGTCTTTCAGCAGGACAGTGCACGATAGAAAAGGTCTTCAGCAGCGTTGGAAGCCGAGGCAGAGCAGAGTTCTCAGCCTCCTCAGTGCAGCACTTGTGACTATCTAGATCAATATCTATAAGGTCAATGAGAGTCCCACATCAAAGTTGTTATTTAAATCAGTTTTCAGCATGATGGGCTGTGGTTGCCACAGAAGAATAGCCAGTGGATGCTCTTGTTCCCAAAGGTGTTTGCATGCTTGGGATCACCTGTGTTTACTGTGTTGGCTCCTTTATGTTACTGGCTATGGTATCCTAATCCAAGCACCAACTTCTTTGGTTGCCTGTGAGGAGCTAATAAGGGCTTTGGCAAAGGTCAGATTTTCAAGATAAATGGATAGATGCTAATTCACGTTCTGGCTTTTGCAGCCAGAAGAACGGATGCCCATTACACTCTGGAGCATGTCAGCATCTTTGTATTTCTGCTGGCATTCTCTTAAGTCCTATCATGTAACAAACCATCATATAAACCAGGTAACTTAGTTATATAGATAGATTTATTCTTTGCTCCTCAATCCCTTTTGTGATATCAAAATATTTCTTAAGTGGACTACCAGAGCAGCACAGTTGATGATATGGAGAGTAGTTAATATAAGATTTTTAATTTGTTGATATGCTCTAGAGAAACAGATATCACCCATGTAGTTGTTGAAGACATAATTACGTATAATTTATATCCCTTATGGAAAAGGGAAGGTTTGCTGATTACGCATAGACAAAATATATGTCAGACATTTTCTTTTTAGAGGCTCAGCATGTGCCTGAACTATGAGTATATAAACAAGTAGCATCAAACCTAGCAAATTATGCAGATACCTCAGTGTCTCAGAACCTGAGGACAAGGATTTAGACAATTCCTCTAGGCCCATTTAGATTTAGCTTGTGCTAAATCTTGTGCTTGTGCCTTCATTTATGAGTTAGCCTTTTGATAGACTCTATATTTGAGCAATATACAAAAAATTTTGTTATGTACTCCATTGTATACCTAAACTGTATTCCAGATCATGATCTTGGCAGACTTTCTGTCCTCTCTTTTTCTACATTTGTAAAATACTGCTAGGAAAACCTGTGGATATAGATTTATGCAAAATATTTGAATGGGAAGGAAGGGGGTATGTGTTGATTAGACAACCTCTTTCACTATTACTATATGACTACTGTATGATTCAGAGACTTTTTAAAATCCAATCTAAAGAGGAAAAACCAACCAATCAGATCCTCAGTTAGTACAAATTAACCCTTTTCCTGGTTCCCAGTTCCTCTCAGTTCTGGAAAGGTAGGAAAGGGTTTTGTTCATATGTAAGCAAAAATGATATTGCTCCAATAGTTTTGTCATTGCAAAGATCAGCTGTTAAACCAAATACCTCCTCCCAAGCTCTCAAATGGCTAGTTTAGTGTGGTTAAATATATTCTAAATGCACTTTTTAAGTGTGATTGTCCATGTTTGAGCATAGGTTTTCGTGGGATGGGAGCTATTTGAAAGCAATGAAATGTGTGCATGTTTGTCCATGAGAGTGAATACATGTAAATGAGGAGGTCAGAGAGAATACATTTGTGATGTCCAGAGGCCAAAAGAGAACACCTTTGAATTAGAAGACCAAGGAGGTTTTAACCAGTTAATATTGAGAATAACTGATGTGCGACAAAGTGAATATATTTCATTTAAGATGGAAAGATTTATTATTATTATTAAAACATTATCTTGAGTAGAAGGTTAATGGCAATAAACGCAAGCAGAATTTCAGTCAACTCCCCATCGCTCCCAATGCACACATTTGTATGCTCAGGTGTGTGTGCACACATCCAAGGAAAGCCTGAACACTGAGACCATGACTGTAACTGGTGGGCTTTGGGCTGCACATGGGGAAATAATGAAACCTGAGTATTTTATGTTGAAAGTCAAAGTTTCTCCAAAGTACATGAATGGAATAGACTGTTCTGCCAAAACATCTAAGGGAATGATCTCTGCAGAGCTATTATTTCTCTATTTTATTATCTGCAGACGATTCTACTGCTCATAAAATACTCTGACTCGGGGGCATCAGATCAGAGATCACCTCTTTTGCACCCAGCTGCTGAGGTTGTCGCAGTACTCTGGAGGCACACATTTAACCAAAGTAACAGGGCAGTGATCACAGCAGAGATATGGGAATTCCTTCTTTTTTCATTCAAAGAACTAAAGTTGCTATGTTTACACTGACATCAAACTAATTTTTTTATATAGAAAGAACACTTAGTAAGATAAAAGTATAATTTCTCCTTTTATAGAAGAGTCTGATTCAAAGAAAGCAGTTCAGTAATCTTGTTAAATGGTTATGACGTCAACAAACCTGAAGAGTCTTCGAGTGTTTAAGTCATCACATGGAACTGTGTAATAGGGCCTGGCATCAATGGTTTTTTATTGTTTATAAGCTCTAATAAAATCTAGAAAGCAAATGTCAAGAGCATAAATAAAAGCTATGCAAATATACTGGGGATAATATTAGGACATTAAGAGTAGCACTTTAAATATTCACATAATTAGATACTAACTAATCCTCATAACACATCTGTGCCCTGGGTGGATAAACATTACAACTCTTAGGGATGTGAAAACTGGAGCAGAAGCCAGTGATTTAAGCAGAGGGTAGAATGTAAAGTTTTTCTGTTACTGACCCTTCTCCTGTTCTGGGTCATGCTTCCTGGAGCACTGGAAGACATACGTTCTCTGTGTTCTGGCATTCAGACTGCATGAAGGAAAGTTGCCTTGACAAAGGCAGGTTTTTCATGCTACTGTAAGAGTTCAGGTTGTGATAGGTGAGTTTTATGTTGTATTCCAGGGTGTAATTCCTCAAATTGTGGTTTTACTAGTCTCACAAGTCACCATGAGCTGTTCTAGTGTGGACTTCCGGCAGTTCCTACAACCTCTAGTGTCACAGTTCTCATAGAAGGGATTATGACGTAAAGTACCTACTACATATTTCCTGAACTTCTTACCCAACAAAGCTACTTTGGTTTAAATTGATTGATGCAATTAAAGTGTGTTTTGAGTTTATACCAAATTAAAAATCAAGAAAATTTGTTATAAATTTATAAGTGCAGAGTGAGTAGAGAGAAACCACTTTAAAATCAACTTGCAGCATTTCCTCATGCAAGGCCAGCAGTGGCAGGATCTGCACAGAGTAGATCTGTTCCGTGTACAGAAGGGGACCACCGTGTCAGCAGGCCTCTGAAACCCTGTGGCTGCAATTTGGCCCCCTTCCCCTGCTGAATGTGACCATGTCCTTTGCTTGCATAGCATCTGGGTGAACATCTATGAAAAGTCAGGGATGATTTTGGTCTGCGCTTCAAGCTTAAACGATTCTTTTATAAAAATGAAGATTGCAGCTAGGGTTACTTTCCATCCTTAAAGTCTTGCTGCAGAGTTGGATAGCAGATAACATGCTGGGTTTACTTCCTAGCTGCAAATATTTGATGTGCATTTGGAGTAAGATGGTATTCAGCTAGCTTGGGCAAGAAACTCAGAGGCTCATGGACTCAAAAGTTTATAGGTATTCCATGACTGAGTGCTGGCACTTAGTAAGTGGATCATTCTCATAACATAGCTGCCAGTTTTTCATTCTTGATGAAAAACCTATTATTGCCACTTTTTTCCGTGAAATATCTTGAAATAACAGTGAAAAACCTGTATGCATTTCTAACCCTTTTAAGCTGGAAATCCTGTGCTTGGAGATTGGCATGTAAAAAGTCAGTGTTTCTGAAAACTTTGCCTAGGGAGGAAATGGGAGAGGAATGGAGGTTAACTTATCTATTCTTATTGGTTTTTGCATGGTTGGAAGAAAACAAACTACCAAGCAGCCAACCATTTGGAGATGCTAAAAATATTTACTATTTACAACACACCTATGAAGTCCTGAGTTTGTGTAGCTTTCAAAAACTTCTTGTTGTCGTTTTTGTTGAGTTTCTTTTTTAAAAAAATATTATAATAATTTCTGATAATTTTCTCACAGACAAGTACATTAAACAAGGATTTAGATGAAAACAGGTTGGGTTTTGATCAGTCCAGGCCACGATTAAGAGTGTCATTTGCACAAAACTACCTAAGTGTGAGGCAGAAGACTTAAGAGCAGAGGAAATAATAGGAATGCTGAAGCAATAATAAGTGTTATGTGATGCCTCCAGAGTTGAGACAAGGACCCTGGAATTCATGTAATGTAGAATTAAGCCAGTGCAGGGATTCAAAGTGAGAAGTAGTAGTGTTTTCCAAGGGCATATATAATGGAGTGAGGCCCAGAATAAGGATGCTGTAATGATCAATACAAGAAGATTGAAGAGAAATGAAAAAGTATTCAAGTGGGAAGAAGAAAACATGAAAAGATAATTTTAGGGTTGCAAGGAAGAACTTCATTATTTGACTGAATAAACATTTTCTGAACAAACTGGACGTTGCAGTTTTATTTTCCATGGAGTCCCTGCTCCAGACATCTCAGCTGCTTTTCCACCTCTTTGATACAATAAATGCCAGCCATGTTAACTCAAATAATTTTCTAGAATGTTCCAGGTTTTTTTTTATTTCCCATTTTTCCTATTTTTCTTCCTGAAATTTATTGTTGTTCAGCTTATCTTAATAGCCAAAAAATGTTTCCCCACGTCTCCAGGTATCTTTGATGCATATTTATTTGGTTTAAAAATACAACACAGAGGAGTTTGTGAGTAATAGGGGTACATATACATGTGACTAGCCAATACGTTTTTCCTAGTCAAATAATTCTGAAGCCTGCACCTGGAGTACAGGCAGGAATAACAGTTTGCTGAACTCTACTCATCTTGTCAGCGGACACTGACATTTTTTATTTTTCCTTTATAAGTTGCAATGTTTCATCAAAATGGTGATTGGGAATATGTGCTTCACTATTTGCAAGAAATAAAAAAAAAGATGTTAAATCTTGTTAATGTCATTGAGCAAAACTGGATTTTAGGATTATGTAGCTGCAAGTATTATGGAATTATTAATTTAAAAATCTATATATGAATAAAGCATCTGGTGAATGAATAAAAGTAATTTCTCTCACATGGATAATTTAAATACCAGCTGTCTCCATACTAAACCATATTTTCTCATAAAAGCTTTTAAAGAGTCTGTCTGATGGTTGTGAAATTCCAGGATTTATGGACAGCGTAAGGTCTGTCTATACAAGGATCTGAATCTTGGCTCATAGTTGAAAGCCACCTCCAGTGAATGGTTCAAAACAAGTGCAAAAGACCCCCAGGAGAAAACAAACAATTAAGCTTTACAGACTGACTCCTACTAAGTGTCTTGTCAAAACTGTAAAAGCTTCATTTTAATGTAGGGGATAAACTTGAATGGGATAAAAGAAAATGTGAAAATGTTCCTTTAATTATCTGCTGGACAGGTGGAAGAATCTGACAGTCTGAGCTCATGCCATTAAAATAAAACAATGTGCTTGATAAATTGCCATATTCTTTTATGGTGGCTTCATCTGTACTCTTCATCCTTACCCATTTTCTTTCTGATATTGGTGACTCTAGAAAACTTAGCATGAGCTTCTTTTGAATACAGTTTGGTGGTACTTCCTTCTTTATTCTAACACATTTTCCATAAACTGTTTTTCACAATTTGGGTCTTTTCAGAAAATCTAATGAAAAGAGGGAAAATCTTGGATAAGCCCTGGACTCTGTGGATGTGCCTTTTCTGAGATCCTTGTCAAATGATGTAGGCTGATGATCTTTAAGAACTTCTTCATTCTGCTCCTAAGACATGAGTTTCTTGCGTGTTTCTTGTTTTCAGAATGCAAAAAAAAAAAAAAAAAAAAAAAAAAAAAAGTAAAAAAAAAAAATTTTTTTGTCAAA
>VYXD01010899.1:516514-603525 GCA_013397195.1 Hylia prasina
ATAGAAAATTCCTATGGATCTAATTCCCAGGCTGGCTGTTAGCTGAACACATTGATTTAAAAAATAACTTCTCTGTCAGAGCAATGTGTTTCACAAAGGAGTCTACTCATGATCTAAAGACATCAAGAGATTAAGATGGACTTTATATTTTTTTTTTCCCAGTGGCTAATCACTTCTGCAATTACAAATTGGTGCATGATTTCCTATTTGGCTTTATTTTGAGCCATGTTTCTTTTTATATCTGTCTTTGTTAAAGAACCCTTTAGCTCTTTCTATTTTTTTCCCTTTGAAAGTATTTAGGCAGCAATCAAGCCACTCTCAGCCTGCCCTCTCAAAAGCTAAATTACTTGAGCTGTTAAATTTTTTCCACTTTAACATATTTTCTTCAGCTCTCAAAGTCAATTTTTTATAACCTTTTACTTCACCTTCTTTTGTTTTCTAATGTCCTTCTCAAAATTTGGCCCCTTAAACTGTTGGTAGCATACCAATACCCCTCCTGCTGCTTACATGTCCAGAGATTGTAATAGCCCATTTCCCTACAAAACTGCCCAAGGAGCATGTACTGAATTTCTTATTGGCTATCACTACTTTAGAGGGATGTCTTTCCTGCTCTGTGGATGGCACACACACTCTTGCTTTCAGCTGTATTATGTTGTGCTTGAATATATTTAAACATGTTTTGTTTGAGTAAGCCCAAGTCTTCTAGTGATTGCTTCCCACCAGTCTTTGTCTAAAGTAAAGATTTAATCAATTTTTTTAGTATTTCTTCCAATTAATGAAAAAGTGGAATAGGATCAGACTTATTGCCAGTCATAGACTCCTTTGAAAAAACTCCAGTCAGCAAATGTTCGCTATCTGACAAATACTTTTTGGCCCAACCTAGTTCATATCCCATTTAAAGTGTGCTGTATTTTACAGCGTCAATTTTAATCAGACAGTTTCATAATGCGAATGCTGAAAAAGTGCATTTTGTCTCTGAAGTAACATTTAGTGAGCAAACAAAATCACTTTAAAGAAGGAAATAAGGTTTTCTTGGTGTGATTTTCTTTTAAGTGATTTTTGTTGTCACTGAGTCTTTATTTCTCTATCTTAATACTTTATCAGTTGGTTCCTTTTTCCTTTTTTCTTTAGGTTGGTGCCTGGCTAGCTGATCTACTGAACCACTGTTGAATGGTTTTCTGTTAGAACTCTGATAAATAATATTCTTCCAACTTTGTGACACTGAAAGCATCCAGAAATTGTTTTGCTTTAGCAAAAAACAAAACCCCTACATCCCCATCCAACAGCAAATAAAAAAATCCCAAACACAGGGAATAGATGCTTCTTTTGGTAAGTCTAGTTCATATTTCATCAGGATGAAAAGAATACAAAGAGAATTTAGATATTATTTCTTTTTGATTTAGTGGTTGGTTGGTTTGGTTGGTTTGTTTGTTTGTTCTTAGTTTTGGAGTTTTTTAGTATATAGTGTTTAGTACTACTTTGGTGACCAGTATCTTGCAGAGCATTTTTTACAAATACAGAATAAAAATATTTTGAACATTGCAGATTTCTAGTGTTCAGTGCTTCTGTTCCCACCTAGGAAATATTACCACCTGTCTGTGAATGCTTCTCTTTGTTGTCAGCAAGTACAGGCTGCAGGGAGGTGCCAAAAATTCCTCGACAGAGGTAATGCTTCCACAGCTCCAGGTCCATGAGGCCAACTGGGAGATGCTGAATACGTGTTCCCTGTGGGAACACATCCTGTTCTCCTTTGGCTGGTTTGGATGAAAGCTCCTTATTGAACAAAAATGTGCCCATGTATACAGGTATAAGTAGAAAATAGATCCCTCCAGCAGCCAATATAAGATGTTCAGCCTGTCCTGTCACAGTTAGCAGCGTCCCCCGAGCCCCCCTTGCCACACACAAACATGTGCACAGACAGGTAATGGTCCTCCTGAGAACCCCACCACGGGCCCGTGCCTCTGGGGCCCCATTAGCTTTTGGGGTTACCCCAAGAGCCCTTCCTGTCGTTTGTCGGAGGGTCTGTGTGTTGGCACTTCTCCCGGGACAGCCTCAGGAGGAAACAGGACAGGGAGCTTCAAGGTCTTCAGTGTTGTGTTGACTGCCCCTCACCATTGTTCCTCTGAGCTCACAGAGGTGATCCTTAGTCCCATAACCCGACACAAAAACTTCTGAGTGCACTAGTGTTGATAGGCTTGGGTTCAATAGTGCCTCTTTATTCTTCCTCCCCTACATTCTGGGATTGCTAGCTTGAATTACCCCACCTGGTGTTTGCTCTACATGTGTTTTGTCACTTGCTGTCTTTTTGCTAGGTATCCTCTCATACATATAATGTCCCAAGGTTTTGGCCATTTTCTTTACTGTGGAAGTGAAGATTTTAACTAATTGTTTTTCAGGCGCTTAGATTTTTACTTGTGTTGTTGGAGCTCCCTTCCAGTTTTCTTTGTACTTTTTCTTGGTTTTTGAAAATTACTGCTTTTTGAATACTGCTTATCTCTCTGCCTGTTTACAAAGCCCTTTGAAACTGGCCTCTCCTTGCCCACGTTTAAAACAGTTGGATTGCTGCTATTGATCTTTAGAACAGCCAACTATCATTCTAACGATTCAGTCATCTGCTTTGTTATACAATAGCTGTCTCCCTTTGGGTAGAGCATGGTTTGGTTTAAGAACAGAGAAAAGTGTTATATCAGAAAGTCTACTGATGATTTCCTGTAAGCTGACTGAAACCTGCATGTGTTCACCCAGCTGAAGCCTCCAAAAACACACCACTTGTCCACATCACTGACAAGTCAGCATGAGTTCATCCCACTCTGTAGTTTGGTCAGATGATCTACAACAACCCCTCATCAGAACCCGCTCATTGATCCATGTATGTTCAAGGTCCTGCTGTTCTAAGTTATCAATAACTCTAAAGCAAGTAATTGCCTTCCAAAATGAGCACATTTCCAACTTCTTTTCCTTACACAGCCTTTCCCAAACAGGTTATAAGCTATGATTTAATATTTCTAAATAAGAAATGAGTCTCAGTAATGCCAATTACTTTTCATCAACAACAATTTTCTTTTTTTTTTTTTTTTTTTTTTTTTAACCATCTGGATTTCTACTGATGGTGTAAAATAAGAGAAACTTTTATTATTTTCATTATCTTTGCCACATTACTTCAAAATATATTATGCTGGATTTAATAGTCTGAATTATTTTCTAAATATATTTCCTTGCATGTCTAGTTTTCAGATCTTTTTGAAGCTTTCAGATAATTTCTAACAAGCAAATTGTTTACCTTACTAATGTGATACAAGTAATTTCTTCAGTATCACATTTTCTTTTAGGGAAATCCAGTATCTCCATGAAATCCAGATTTTCTGTTTCATTTAGCAATCTTCTCAACAATTTTCCACCTTTTTTTTTGCCCCTCAGTCTAGAACTATTTCAGAGAAGATCACTTGAGCCTATTTCTTAATCATCTCTTTTCCAAGACTTGGATAATTTCCCTAATATGTGTAATTGGAGAGATGTCAATAGTGTTCTGACTGCTAGTCCTCTCTACCTTTAAGTGAACTGGTGATATTATCTTAAGGTAATATTGCCAATGGGGGCTGTTTTAACTTCGGAGTTGCTAATGTAATGCAAGTGCAGTCTGGTAAAAATATTCCCATGTTCTCTTTCTAAATCAAGATGCCGAGATAGTTTGATCCAGAACATTTGACAATCTTACAATATCTATGAATTAGGTTGATTGCTTCCTGGGAATCTGTCCCTGATAACAGAGCTAGCAGATGTACCCTTGCTTTATATAATTTGCCCTAAATATATTTAATGTCTTTTATGAGATTTTACCTGTTTTGAAAAGAACAAGAAGTGTGCTTCAGAGGACCATAAGAAATTTCACAACACAGATAAAAGAAGGCAGAGGGACTTAATGAGAGAGGGAGTGTGGTTTCTCATATGAAACTGTAAAAAAATAGAAAAAACAAAAAAGTTCCAATATATTTTTCTACAATTATATTAATTGCTTTGGAGCTCAGCAGAGATATGATTAATGCACATTTCTATATTGGAAGTATTTGCATCTAAATCAGATATTCTAGAGTCCTTCTGTGGTCAGTGGAGATAAATAGGTTTTTTTTGTACGTGATTTATCTCATCCTGAAGCAAAAGTCTATATTTTATTAGGTGACCTGAGTCTTAAAAGCACCTGTTTTTCTCCATGAATATCTTAGTTGTGAACACTGGAGTTCTAAAGGTAGGTGAGATAAATCCTACCTTAGCTGATTAATATCAAAATACTCAACTTTGTGAAACAACAATGCTACCTAAACACCTCTTCCTTAAGCATTTAAATTACCTGGAACTTTTTCCTAGAGCAAAACCTCACATAACTAAAGCCTTCTCAGCTGCTGAGATAAGATTTATTAACACTACCCTATGTCTTTTTCTGTTCTCCAAATTACCATAAACTTACTGATTTAAAACCATAAATTGCATTGTTATCTATGTATAACTAATATTTTATTGATTTTTCATCATACATATTGCAGATGTAGATTGCTAGTAAATTTTTGGTTTCTACTGACTACATTTATTTTTCTAAGTGAACAAAAATATCCATAGGAGAGCCTTGAAACTGAAATTCTTCTGCATAATTTATAGTGCCTAATTTTATTCTAACTTAAATTTAGTTTCTGGATTTTACCTCTGTCTAGCCAATAGGTGAACTGTTTTCTGTGCCAGCTTCCTTATTAATTTATAAACATAGAGTCGGCAATGTCACAGAGACGAAGGATGCACATTAAAGTAATGTCTCACAGCAGTATCCCTTCCAGCTGGGGAATTCAGTGTTAGAGTTGCTACAACTTCTTTGTGCAAAACACTTCTTTGTGCAGAGCTCTTTCTCTTGAAGCCTCTTCTCTTTATTTTTTTCATGTTGTTGCATGAACTGTTGCCTCAGTTTTGAGTCAGTAGGTTCTTTTCTGAGAGTTAGAAAAGGACCCTTAGCCTGGGTTGGACAGCTCAGTTTAAATCCAGAACAAACTAGTTTGCCTTTGGAGATTGCTCACTCAATTTTCTGAGGCAACTCAATGGCAAGAGGACACATCACCTGTCAGCAGCCTGACATGCCATAAGCATGGGCTGAGAAAAGGCCCTTGGAAAGACTGTGAGGAAGAAAAGAGTATTATTAGAACATGCCAACAAAGCTGGTTCGTAGTGTTAGGTTTGCCTCAAGCAAGCCATACCCTGTTGGCTTTTGATGTGTTTATATTTCTCTTTTGGGCCACCACTGGGGCTACTGTGGTGACAATTCTTCAAGCATCTGTTTTAGGCCCTTTCTGAGCACTTGGACTAAGGCCATCTCCCATTCATCACAGGGGATACTTGTGACTGAAGGCTCACCAGCTCTTCTTGTTCATTTCCCATATTCACCTGTACTGGCAGCCCACACAGAGCTGGGAGTCTCACATAGACAGCTTTAGTCTCTTTAATGACTTTATGGCGCTTGATATATCTTTTTTTATCCTTCTTCTGGATTTCTGGATCCCAGCACACCAGCCGGACCCAGAGATAGCTTTGGTTTACTCTTGACAAAGGAAAGGAAGAATAGAGTTGAGATTGGGACAAAGGTAGAGGAAAAGAGAGGTCTTGGAACAGATACAAACAGTATCAATGTTTTCTTATTTTCTTTTTCATCTCTCTCTTCCATTTCTAAGAATTAATCCCATCCAAAAATTATTGAAACACTGAATATGAACTAGCGTCTTGCATCCAATACAAAGGATGAAGATAAGGTCTGTTTCTGTATCCTGCTCCAGTACTGGCTCAGTGGGGGATCTGCATGTCTTTAGCAGTTTGCTCCAGACTGTATGGTGCTGTTAGTAAACATATGAGGCTACAGAAGGCCTGTTTTACAGATAATCCTACATGAAAGTGTCAGGTTTGTCCGAACATCTTAGGAGTTGAGATGCTAGATGCTAGAGAGCTCTAAGTTAGGGATCTGCTGGACCTTGGTCAGACCCCATTATGTGGTGATGGTGGAGTGGGCAGACTGACTTTCTGATCATGATCCATGTATTAGATCTGGCCACCATTTTCATTCATGGCACATGAAAGACACGGCAGGTGTCAAACAGAAACCCAGAAAATATGGTCAACACTATGGCCTTTTCTGCCCTATCCTTCCTGGAAAGAGGATGTTTTATAGAGAAGGAAAGGCACATTACATTGAGGTGCACCTAAGCTGGCTGATGGTGGAGAGAGATGAGGTGAAAGGAAGAAAAAGGATGAAAGAGTTTGTATTGGGAGCAGACAGGGAATCTGTGTTTCTAGTAAGATATTACTTCAGTTAAAACACTTTTCTACTTATTTATGGGAATTTTTTTAGGATTAAAAAACTTGGTTACATCATGCAGATTGCTAGGATAGGTGCTTGACTGGGTTACACATAATTGTGCTGTGTGTCATCTTGACTACTTAGATGGTTGAGTCATGTCTGAGAACAGGTATCCAGTGTACCAGAGGGAGCAGACACTGGGCATCCCTGAGACTGACTGCTCTTGAGCTGGCAGGCCTGTGATGTGTTTCCTGACAGGACAAGGTAAATGCCATCAGATGACTGAAATGCCAAATGACTGAGAAAGATTGTGAATATATAAATACAGACTTCAGGGGGGTTGAGGGGGTGTTTGTGTGTGTATATGTATCAGATAGTGTCTGCAGTCTGTGCGTGACTATTTGTCAGGTTTTTTTAAGCTGTGTGGCTCCCCTCCAAGGTGTGACACAACATTTGGACAATGACTTTTCTTTTACGTGTTTCAGCATGGACCCTTAAATGCTAGCTCTGATAAATGCAAGAGAAGAAATGCACCCCCTAGGAGAGGTGAAGTAGGAATTAGTTATTCATCAGACAAGAGTTCAAGGCAAGCTGAGCATTTGTGGATCACAGTACTGAGGAAGGATTGTAACCCACTGATTGTCGTTCACTGCAATTACAAGTGATCACGTAGCAGTCGTTCGTCAGTCAGTCATTCTGCATTATAACAGAAATCACAGTTTTCTGTAACACACTTGGAAACACATCAGCCACTGGAGCCATTTCCACATATATGAGAGAAAACCAGGACTTTCCTCTGTTCTTGGCCCTTCCAGTGGCAAGAAATTTGTTTCTGAATTTTTCTCTTCATCCTTGCTTTCCGTTTTCTGCCTCCCTCCCTCTGCCCCATATACAGGAGTGTTTCCTCACTATGGTTCCTTGGCTGTATGTAAAGAAAAGTGCTGTCAGTCAGTGAAATGGAAATTGAACAGCAATGCCCACTGAAGGGACACGTTTGGGTTGCTTTTGGTTTTTGCTTGCTCAGTTGCTTCGTTTTAAGATTCTTGTCTCCAAACAGGTCTCTTTCTGCTCTGCACTGTATTGGAGTGTTTGGGAAGAAGATGAGGCTGTCTTTTCTTCATCTGTAAGCCTTTCAAATCTGTAACAAGGTAGTAAAGAAACAGATGGACCCTGTGGTGGTTTGGGGATATGTTTACAGGCAATTAGTTTACACTGCATGCATTAATGGTGGACCTGTGTGGTCAAGAATATTCCAACTCCCTTTTCTCATATGTCTGGGATTGTAGCTTGAGGTGTGTTAGGTTAACCTAGCAAAACACAAAATGCAATATTGTTGATGTATAGGAAAGAACATAAATAGCCCCAGTCTTTAGAGAACTGGCACTTCAGTGCCTATTTGTGCACTCTTAAGTACAATGGATTTTCAGCCCTACTCCATTTGTTTCATGTCATCTCATTGTACAAACTGCAGCCAACAAGCTGACTTTGGAATGGGAAAGCAAATCCTACCCATTTTTCAGCTGTCTTTCATTTGCCTCCTCAAGGTACACTATATGTGCAGAAGAGCGAAGATTTATATGGTTGGCCAAATTCAGCTATAGATGGCCACCGAAGTCACTGGGGGTTATTTATCTCTGCAAAGCTGAGAATAGAATTTGAGCTATTGGATAAATATCCATTATTTTACTAGGAACACTTAGGTAATTAAGTAGAACCTTTGTGAAGTGCAGTGATTTTACTATACAGGTTTTACCTTGCAAGGAAGAGCTCTTCTTCTGTTAAGAGGTTCCACTCAGGAGGTTGAATCAAATGGCTCATAAGATTAATAACACAAAAATGACATCTTTGGCTTTCATATATAGCTGGTTCAAATCTAGTTCTTGCAAACTACCAGTTTTTTTACTGTAGATTGTAAATAGATAAAATCTGTTCAAAGGCCTATGTGGGGAAAAAGAAAAAGAGATCTTGACATCTATTTGTGTTTCAAGGACAGATGCCTGCATTGTAAGACCCAGCATTACAAGTGCATTCATTAGAAGACAGTGACAGATTTAATAAGCATGGAAACTCCTGTGGCTGACAATAACCTTCTATATCAGGACTTGGAAGTATATGAAATCAGTGAAAGGAACACTGTTTTTAACTGTCACAAAGAGGTTAGAACACTGAACAATGACACTCTCAATTCTACTGTTATGTAATTTTGTGCTGCTAAAGAGTGAAACAGATACAATATCCCACTTCTGGAACAGCCTTTATGAAAACTCTCCAGGTCCACCAACTATAAGGTTAAACACTAACGTTCCCTAGCTGATGGATGTGGAATTACTCCACAGAAAGGAACTGATGCTGTCTCTGTGTTTTCCTGCCTGGTCAGTGACCTGACTCACACACGCTACATTTATTTTAAGTGTGACTGTGTGCAGGAAGGTATCTTTCCCTCTAGGGTCAGCTGCTCTTGCACTTAACAGATGTGGCTTGTGTTGACTTCCACTGACAATGGAATTAGCCCTGCTTTTCCAAGGCAAGAGGCCAGGGCTCAGGAATAAAAAGATGGGTAGCTCAGGGAAGTATCTTCTGGGACAGAGTCAAGGGCATGGGTAACAGCTTCTGTTGCACAGATGGTATTTAGTTGAGCTTTCATTAAGAGTTGGGTGATATCTGTGACAGGTTTTGTACCTGCCTGGTCACTTCAGAGTGGCATGGGTGGGAGTTTGAGAAAAACGCAAAAGGTCTTTTGTAGGACCAGTGTTACTTGTGTGTGAGGGTACTGATATCTTTCCTGAGCAAGATCTAACATGAGGTGTTACCTGAAAAGGCGCTAACTGCAGGACTTGAAGTCTAGCACAAAATGTTCTGGCTAGTCCCACACAGTTTTTCTGTGCCTTACATACTTTGCTAAGGAAGTCTTAGTTTCTGACTAATATTTCACTTTGAGCTCTGACTAATATTCTGCATATATACAGACCTATTCTTTCTTGATCAAATTTTATCATTACCTGAGGCAGGTACTGATTATGCTGTGTCTGTTTTTATCCCCACACTTAGTTCATCATATATTGTATTAGTTTTTTATATTTGCCATTTATATTTCATTGTGCTTGGTAATTCAGGCACTCTTTTATATGACATGAATAGCTGTGAATGTAGGCTCTATAGCCTTTTGCAGTGCAAGAGTAAAACCTAATTTCATTTCTATATAGCACGCCCTTTCTGAATTTCACATGAGAAATACTTGCTCTTGAGCTATCCAAACAAGAATACTTTGGCTTGGGCCGCTGTGGAAGGTCACTCACTCATGCTGCTTGTCGGTGACACACTGATGCAAGTTGAAATGCATTGCCTTCTCATTTGTTTTAACCTTAATCAAAACTTGTGTAGAAGAGGAATGCTGGCATAACAATGAGGAGTGAGTCACCACAGCCCTCTGCTATCCAGAAACGAAATGTCAGTGCAGCTGCTCAATCTTCATTTCCTTACATAACCCATGGCCAGTCAGGTCTTAAATTTTTTTTTCTATAGACCTTCTACTTCTCCAGAGCCCCCTTTTTATATGCATGGGCGTGCGGGAATTGTTTGGCTTGAATTTCAGCAGAGCAGCACAAAACTTTAAGTCTTGTTCTCCTTTTCCCCCCCTCTTACTTCCCCTCTGAATCAGACAGACTAATGTATTATTGTTAAAGTAAGTGGGCTGTTCTCATTTGACTATTCATAAAACATACTATGCCAAAAGGAGAACAGTCAGTCATATAAGAAATTACCAACTTGTCCATTTCTGCATAAATACATGTATTCACTTCAAAGTAAAGAGGGCATAAGTCATTCTGGCAGCTGAGACATGCAATATACTGTGTGTTCTTACTGACAGAAGTATTTAGAAAAAAATAAAATAAAACTTGTTTCCATAGTAACTGAACACTCCTAACTCTAAAGCTAAAGGAACCTGGAATTACCAAGACAGGGCAGCTGAGATGCCTTGAGTACTTTTAGTGGAAGTGCTGTAGATGTACGCCTCCCCTTTCCAAGGGTGGATCTTAAAGTACTGCACAAACCTGGCATCAAATATTAGTTGTGTCTATCACCCTGGAAGTGTCAAGCTTCTCTGCTCAGAGATGTGGAGTAGATATGACAACATTCATATAAGTTCTTTCTTACTTAGATCCACTGTCCTGGTCTTCTGAGCACCACAGTGAAGACCTCTGCCTTCTTTTCATCTTTCTTAAGCATCTTGAAGCCTGAGTGTTTTGCTCTTAATTTTTTTATATATATTTTTTTAATCTAGATATACCTTAATTTATGGGAGGAGGAAAAGAGGACTCTAAGTTTAGAGACCAGGTGTATTTTTGTAAATTGCAAAAACAACAAAGCTGCCTCTCCCACCTTCTCAAATTCCCAGCATAGATTACGTTTTGCAGTATGTTTTACCAAGGAAGTGGTCTGCAGCAGAGATATTAATTGCACCCTGCCATACAATGAATCACTGGTGGCAATAAAGTCTTCAGGAGTCCTGCAGCAAAGGAATCTTGGCTTAGCAAAGGACTCTTCTGCTTCAACTTTTGAATATCTCATTCTTATCATAATTTTGAAGCTTTTTCCTTCAATATGTTGGACCTTCAGAAAATAGGGCTTTACAGTGGCATAAGTCGTGGAAAGGATTAATCAACCAAAATGGGTTTTGTAATTCCTAAGTTTTCAGCAGGTTTTTTTTCAGTTCTATTTCATCTTTGGTATTTCATGCAAAATGTAAGCATTTTATACCATAGTGGGAAAAATAGGTTTTGATAACAAAAAAAAGTGGTTTTTACTGTCCAGAATAATTCCAGTGTTGTGAACTGGCACCGAAGAATTTTATTGAAATTAAAAAAATAAAAAAAATAAAAAAAAAAAAAACTAGTGTTAGCACTCTGAACAAAAAACCCAGTCCCCTGATTTGAAGTCCATTGAACCTCAAAAAATTACTTCAAAGGGTTTAGATTAGACCCAAGCAATTATTTTTTTTTTTCCTTCAAAAGTTGCGTGTGAAGTGGCTAACTGAAGATGTGACCCAGGGCTTTGAGTAGCTTTGATTTTTTTCCTAAGCAAAAGAGGCTGTAGGTATTGAAAGTCAGATGGCTGCATGCCTCTTGAAGATTGTGCTACTTTTCTTCATATGGGAAAGAAAATATGCATATTTCTGTGCAGAAATGTTTTTCATATTGAAACAGATCCTGCAGGCCAAATAATTTCAAACTTTTTTGAATAAATCTTTAAATATTTCTTTCCTCTCCCTTAATGTTGTTGGAATTGTTTATTTATTTTTTTTCTAGTGTTAGCACCACTCAAGAGAAATAAGCCTGCAGACAGTATCCTTAATTTAGAAAATATTTAAATTCTAGAAATCCCTGTATATGTGATAGGGTTAATAATGAAATCCAATTCAAAATAAGATGATATGTTTTTGAGTGCTTTTGAATAAAATTATCTGGTGAGTGTCAGAGTAAGGGAACCAGACAATGAATGCTGACAGTAGAGGAATGAGGTTACCACAATTGCAGAGGGAACATTTTTTGGTAAAATTCTAGCTTAGAAAATAAATATTTATTAAAAATGAATTTATTTTACGAAGATACCAATATTGGCAACAACTTCACTGGGAAGGAATGATCTCTGAATTTGCTTTTCATCCTGGCTGGAGAGAACTGGCCAGCTGGTCCTCAAATTGGACAGGAGAGAGGCACGTTTCAAGGTCTTTCATGTCACTAAGACCCTTGCGTGGTATCTTCCCAAAAGAAACCCACCTCCTCAAAATCATTTCAGAGATAGCCAACAATAATATGAAATTGTATGTCACCCTAATGGTTTTTGAAGACATTTAGATATATTTTTTTGAGAACTAGGCTAACTGGTACAGTTTGTAAGGTCAGTGACGGAACTGGTTGGGTAAGGACCCAGGGGGTTGGTGTGGCTTCAGAATAACCAGAGCATCATTACTAGGAATTTCAGTACCCAGGGGAAATATACCCCACACCTCTTTATAAACACCTTCTTTTTAAGGGCCTGATGACTTACCTTCATCTTGATAAGACAGTGATATTTGGGGAATAGCTTGCATAGTTATTTCAAAAAGGAGCCAAATATTCCTCACTGTCACCAGAGAGATCAGGGCAATACTTTTTTTTATTGAGAAGAATGTAAGGGGCTGATGTCTGAAATACAGCATTGACCTAAGGCCTCTTGCTTACAGAAACAAGGTTTTGAAAGGTCTGATGACAGTTTTGTTGTGAGTAAAACATAACCATGTGTCAGTCTCTAAAGATTAACCAACTTTGATGTGATAGAGACAATGTGGATGTTCCATCTGTGGAAGTGTTCAAGACCAGGCTAGATGGAACTCTGAGCAACCTGGTCTAATGGAAAGTGTCCCTGTCCATGATGGGGAGGTTGGAATTAGATAATCTTTAAGGTCTCTTCCAACCTCAGCCATTCAGTAATTCTCTGATTCTATGATATTGCAGCGACAGTGTACTGGAAGGGGAAATTAAGTTGCACTTGAATATAGAAATTTCCATCTGGATAGGTAGAAGCTGGGAGAAATATTATGGGTGGTAGGTATGGAGTGTTCAGTGGGTATGTTGTTGTGGTGTTATAGGAAGGAAAAAAACCCAAAAACCTGTTGAATGAACTAATCACATGAAGCAGAAATGGTGAAAACACAGGAAGCCAATACTTGGTTGCTGCATCAAACTCATTAATCTGCCAGAGATGGGCCAAAAAGATTCAACCTCCCCCCACTTTTTAAAATTTGTCCATAAAAAAATATAATTTAAATTAAAAAGGGTTTATTCTGCTACTTTGATATGAAAATAGTAGAAATAGTAGGTTGTATCTGACTTACTGCAGGAAATATTTAATGTGACAAGCATGCACATTGACAGACAAAAGCTATCTTAAAAGTAGTGTTCAAGGAGAATAAATGAATTTTTAAAAATAAACATATGTTAAATAGATACTCTACATATTCTAAAATCAAACAATCCTAATTCAAGAAATTTTTGAGATTTCTCTTAAAAATAATCCAAATTTGTCGTGGAGTGAAGATGGAGTAACAAAATAGATCAGATGATGCTACAAGGAAGATTGTGTGCATTTTGGCAATGGAATGAAAACGATCATAGACTGAGCTGAAGAAAAGTCTTTAAAACATAATTTTTAAAACATCTTTAAAACATAATTTTTCTCTTATCTGGGTTTTAAACACTTTGCTGTCACAACTATATTCAGGCTTGTTTCATGATGTCACAACCTTGCCATATGCACACATTAGCACGTGTCTGAAGAATACAGAATATCAAAAAAACACCAATTAACAAGTGAGTTAATTAGTATTGACTATATAATTGTCCAATTTAATTCCTGCTGCTTATAAATCATTGGAATGTATTTTGAACACAGCTTTTTGCATGGAAGCACTCAAAAACTTAATAAAGCATATTTCAGCCTATGGGGTGTTTCTAGGCTCTTTCTGCAGACTGTCATCAACCATTTACTTATGAGTAATTGACCTTTTAAAATTCTATCCTATTCTTTTCCCTTCATGATTAAATGACAAGAGAGCTCTAAAAGGGAAGACAAATCAGATTTCATTGTGACCCTCCCCATGGGTTTGGCATTTGGTAAGCAAATATTTACTGCAAGTGTGTGAGACTTCTATTCCTGTGAATGCATCAGTTGTACTAGGTATTTGTTGACAAGGTAAGAGGTATATTGTTATAGTGAATATCTAGTTTTTATTTTATGGAAAATATAGAAAGACTCTCTCAAAACCTATTTAGACTTATGACTATGAGTTCAATAAATCTTTGGTATGTTACTTTCAAGAACTGCAAGAAAATAATCTGCAATTTTAGGAACTTTTTTAGTAGAAGGGGACACGTATTTCTATGTTTACTCTTTGACATAAAATGCCAGTTATCATCTTGGGACTTGCAAAGGATCCATTTATCAGACATATTGTCCTCAAATATTTAAGGAAGCAGAGGAAGAGGGTACCTGATGTGAGTGTTACCAATGGACTTGAGAAGAACAGTAGAGAGACCTGAGAGACTTACACCCCTGAGTCATTGACAGCAGTAGATACCAAGATAAGGTATGCCCTTAGGGACTGTTCTTAAACTAGGCTATGTTGGCAATGTTTTATATGGCATGAAGGATCTGTCTCTGTGCCTGATATGAGAAGAGAAAAGGGCAGTGGGATGATTTAATTTATCTATTTTTAGTTAGGAAAATGCCCCAAGAAATGACTTATTTTCTTTAAATGAGGAGTGCAGTTAAGTTTATGTAAGTAAACGTGCACATTTATGGATATTCATCTTAAATGAGACCCATCCCTACTGCAGGCTGGCAATTCTCAGTGACCCAAAATTTCCACGTGGGCTGCTTGTGACCTGATCCCGTGGTTTGATTTCCTGTGTGTCATCCTTTTGTGTCTGAAAGGATGCAAATACTGAGCACACACCTGTATTTTCTGTCTGCATCAGACCCATTGCCATCTGCATTTTAACCTTCCTGTTACCGCGCTAGATGAGATGGAGAAGGCTTTCATCTCTTTAAGGCAAGAAGGTGTAGGAAGTGGATAACATTTCTTTGGCCAAATTGAAAGCAGGAGACTGAATTTTCTGGCTGATGCAAATGTACAAGGTATAATGTCTAATCTAAAGTCAGTATAAAGTCTATGAAATGGGGAAGTCAGGATTACTGGTAAGAAATCACAAAGCCCACTTAACGTTGGAATTAAATCTGATGTTATAGGACCTTAGTTAATTAGATGGGTTTCTATTTCTTTATTCTGTATTATTTGTCAGTTATAACTGGCAACAAGGGGGATAAATATAACTTTTTAAAATAACTGTATTTATATTTTATTCAGCAAACAAAGATAAACTTTTTAACTGATTAAAGTAAAACCTAGATCATCACCCTTCTGGACAGAGGAGATTGAAGTATCATCCTTATTTAATATCATAAATGGTACAGACTATCATCAATGGAAATAAAAAATTTGTTTGGAAGAGATGAATATTAGATCACATTTTTCCTGACAAAATCAAGGAATTTTAATGTGATGCTTCAGAGATGACTTTTCCTCCAGAAAAATCATAGCTCCTGTGGGGTTATGAGGTTGAAATATGCATTGTACATGGGCAGCACAGCTGACATCAGTAGTACAGGTGTGCATAAATCAACCTTTTACAAAATGCAGACAGTAATAGATGCCGTTTTAAAATACTGCTGAAATTCCTATCGTAAGGCTCATTATGTCTGCATGAATGGCAAAAGAATTCCTAGGGTTGGATGACAGAACTATGAATATTAAGAAAACAATTGTGTTTTGCTTTTATTGTGTAAAGTGCTGGGCAACAATCATAAGTGTTGTCTGCATCAGCTTTTTCTAGATACCTGTTCCTGAACAGCAGCAATTTGTTATGACAGCCGTTGCTATTCAGCAGGACTACAAAGAATCAGTCATTTGTCAATATGTATTCATAGAGTTACATACCGACGCATTCACTTAAAGTAAATTGTGTGGTGTAGCTGACAATTAATCTGCTACTTGATACACTAAGTACTCCACACGGAGCCGACTGGCACAGCTCCCTTAACGCAGAAAGAAATGCTATATTTTGGAGTTATACATGTGCACTTTGCTTCCTCCCATGGCATGTACTTTAAAAAATGGTGTTGAAAATAATTGGTGTTCCTGTTGGGATGCATGCAACTGTCACAAAGCTGTTGCTTTGTTGGGGCTTTTCCTTAGAAGGTGGCTGCTCTGGGAAAGAAGGTACAGAAACAGTCTCTAGTCTTTGCAGCTACTCACTGAGATAACCTGACCTCAGGGCCGATAAGGGTTTGTTCTGTTTGCTGTGTTTCCTCTTCAAAAAGAGTTTCTTTTCTTTCAGGGAACAGAAGGTTTGTGCACAGTATTTTTGCTTCAAAGAGTTCAGGAAAGGGCTTACAATTGAGCAGCTTGGCATAACACATATGTGTCTGGTTAGATGTAAATAAGAGACAGAAATTTTTGGGACTAGCAGAGCACTCAAGCAAGGTGTAAAAACCAGTATGCTGACCTGTGAGTTTCTCAGTCTTTGTAGAATCTTTTCTATCTTCTATCCATAACGACACAGCTATAGAGATGTGTAAGCTCTGCTGATTTAGACATAATTTAGAAAAATGTCAGGTCTTAAATCAGATTATATATGTGTATATATATATACATAGTGACAGCTTGAAAGTTTTGTACAGTCCTAACACAAGTACAGCCACCAGGAAAAACACAGTGGATCATCAGGTTATCCTTAATTTTTTTTAATTCATTACTATAATATAGTTTTCATGGAAAAATGTCACCTTCTTAAATTTACTGGTGCCATTAGTGATGGCTTTAATGGTGCCACTGGACTGTCTCTTCTGTGTTGTGTCATTAGTAATGCAGGTTAAATAGAGTGAGATTTCTACAGCTGGCT
Organism: Hylia prasina; assembly: GCA_013397195.1. Lineage (NCBI taxonomy): Eukaryota > Metazoa > Chordata > Aves > Passeriformes > Sylviidae > Hylia > Hylia prasina. Next base: position 533,339 of record VYXD01010899.1, read on the forward strand.
TTGCAGTTACATTTAAAATAAAAATGCATTATGTATATAACTGCAAATGCTCATTGTTATTACAGATTACTGGAAGTTTGCACTTGTAGAACGAAGACGGAATCTTTATATAGGAAGGATTATAGGTCAGGTTGAAGAATATATACAATATTAATTAAAAAAAAACTTTGAAGGAGGAAGCTCTGCTAAGGTTATACAAAAGCTTTCTCACTGTCTGTAATAAACCTTTTGTAGTAAAGCTTCTTCACAATCAAAGGGATGTTTATAGCAGAACAATAGCACTATATAATAACAAAAAGCATGTAATAGGAGCAAGGGAGAACTGTGTGCCAGGGCTAGTGTCATAAATCCCTTTTTGATAAGATTCCTGAGGTAAGCAAGAGCAGAGATGTTAATTCAGAAAATGTGTGTCATCATGTTCTTGTTGCTTCATCAATCAGCTAGATCTTAGAGGATCTTAGAGGCAAGTTTAAGTTTCCTACAGAGGAAAAAACAAAACTCAATGAAGAACAGATGGTCCCAAATTTGGGAAGTGCTAAATTCATGCCAGAACATCATATTGCTAACTGTTTACTAAAGCTGAACACAATAAAATATGGCATCGTGTGTAACGTGCTACCAACCTCTAAGTGACACCTCAGAGGCTGGGAAGTTGTAATGATTCTTATATCAAATAATAGCGAAATGACCCATTCTCCTTTACTTCATGTATTGTTGGGCTTTGCTCTTGATGCTCTTTCTGTGGTCCCAGATCCAGGCAGAAGTTATTTTTTCACCGTGCACTTGTTCATAGTCTTATTTCCTATTCAGTTAGATGAGGATTTATTCTATTCCCAGAAACTGAGGTAAGAGGAAAACAACTAAACATCGTTAAGAGGAGAGGAGCAGCGGGGCCATATAAGGAAGATACCATGTCTTCAAGTGTCTTGTTTCAAGAAGACTAAGAGCATAATTGAACTCAGATGAATTAATTCTCTGCTGTCCTATGAGTTTTGGGAAAAGGAAGTGTGGAGAGTGCATATGTATTCTTGTGAGGTTTGAAACCTTCATCTCCAGTCAAATCCCAAGAAATAATGTGATTCTTGAGATTCCTATAATTTGTGTGAATCCTCCAATTCGTGAGAGGAAGAAACCCTTATAACTCAGGGGAGAACACAGCTGAAAGGGGGAAAATGACATTGCTCCCCTGCTTCTCAGAGACATCAGTTTGTGGATGTGAATGTGTTAGAAATATTAAAAATAGAGATGCTGTACAATCTGTTAAGAAAGATAACATTAGAACACTTTAACTCCTGTATGCCTACAGGACACAGATTGATGTGTTTTCTGGTATCTTTATTTTTATAGAATCACTGGTTCATCACTGAGGGTGAATAATGCTGAAGGAGACCCTATTGCAAGGTTACCTGTAACAGGTGGGCACTTTTACAGATTCAGTAGACCTTGGCTCCATCCTGGGAAACATGCAGATCTTTGTGTTTTTTAGGCTCTATTGATCATTTCCAGGTTATATTCAGTAACAAGCACTGACTGAGTGTCATTTATACAAGAAATAGACTACTATACAAAGGAAGAAAGGGAATTTGTTTCAGACGCCAGGAAATAACACTTTTCCAGAGGAATTTTTTTCAGGTTTTCTCATTATGAAAACATTATAATAGTATCCATTAAGACACTCTAACATTTTAACTATTTGTATTATAGTGATGTCAGTCACAGTTTATTTAAGATGAAAAAACAGTTTCCTTTCTAAGCTTTTGGGATTCAGTGGGTTTTTTTCACCCTACTGTAGCTTAACAGAAAGTTGTTTCTTTCTGTGTAACTTTGTTCATGTGTTCAGATGAGTCTCTCAGCCCAAACCAAGCTGATTTGCTCCTCAGAACCCTGAGCATCTTCAGCTGGGTTGGGATCACTGTCAAATGTCACAGGGAATGTGGTGAGCTGGGAAGATGGATGTTCTTCCATTATTCTTCCAACAAAATGCTCTGTTAAAGTGTTTGTTGAAGGAGTGAAAAGCACACGGTTATCTTCTGAATTTTGTTTGTTGACCTCTGCTGAATGGCTATGCAGGCAGCTAGTGACCTCAGGATGCTTTGTGAGGTTAAGGTACACAACCCTCTGAAGAAAAAGCAAGAACCAAACTGAAGACACCATTTGCCTTCAAGTTGAAGATAGCAAATATTTGGGCTTGGTTCCTTTTTTGGTTAAACCAACAAATGGCCTCTCTAAGCAAAGAAAAATTAACAAAAATAACATATTACCTACCCCCCAAAAAACCCCAAATCAAACATGTAATCAAAAATAAAAATCATAAAGATGTTCATAATGTTTAGTTTATTTAAGGATTTAATTTCTTTTTTCCGAGATTTTCAAAATAATTTCAAGAGCACTATGGGGATCAAGGAAGTCAGATAATAATCTATTGCTTTCATTTGAACTTTTCTTTAACATGAGCTGAAAAACAATAGAATTTCTGAAGTACTATGTGCTGTCTTAGGTTTCTAAACTTTTAGGTGTCAGACATATACCCAGTCACTGATTCTGCATGCAATTCCGACTTAGACTATTAGAAGTGAAAGTTTATTTCCCTAAAGCTCCTGCATATGTTTGATTTCTTTTTATCAAGCAAAAATTAATTTACTTTGTAAAATAGTATTATAGGTTGAAGGATGCAATGTAATCATGTTATTTTTCTATTATGTGAGTTACTCTTTGTTATGGAGGAAATTCCAGTACCAGTTACTTGAGCCACATGTCAACTTTGGAATGACTGCAGGATGGGCTATGTTTGTGCTGGATTTAATGCAGCTATGGATAATGATTATGGGCCACATTTCTCACTGATTTAATTACCCTCGGTTAAATGGCTTTATATCAGGTCTTCATAGATTTACTCTGGGACTCTGCATGTCTCAGTGACTCATATCAGAAGAGCCCATTATGCCAGAAAGCAGTAATTTTACCAAATCTTAGAAAAAGATGAAGCCTTTTTGCTGATAGTTACACAACATTATGTTAGGGGCTAAAGTTATTTTATGCACACACATGTACCAGAACATTTCCCTACTGAACACAAAAGTTTTTAGGTGTTGGTGGAAGATCCTGTACAAATGTTGTCAAAGCAAAAAGGAAAAAGATGCATTATTGAATAACAAGATCCTTCCAAATTTTGTAGTAACAGAACAAGAAAAGTGTTATCCCTCTTGTAACGCAAGTAGGAAATCTCTCCCAATTCCATGACTTTCTGATCATCTATGTGAAAGGCAAAACTGTGGGAGAAAGTGATGATTCTGGAACTTTGGTCATTATTTGCTATTTGGCTGATGTCTTGAAATGCCATGTGGTCTAAGAGCCGGAGAAAAGATACTTGGTGTTTTATGAATAAATGTTAATTGTGGGCACAAATTTGAGTGCTGGTTTTTTGACGTAACAGTGATTTTAAGCATATAAACTAAGAAAAGGATAAACCCTCCCATATTACCAATTGCTGATTATGGTTCTATAATTTATGGTGCTGAATCGTTTCTGTAACATAGCACAACCACCTGCAATAGATTGTTGATTCATTTTGCTGGCAGATGTGAGAGGGCATCATTGCTCATTAGATGGTAAGCTTAATTGGTTTTCTCTAGAATTACATAGACAATATTCTATTAATCTGTTCACACACAGGGTGCTTAGTTTCCAAATCCCTGAATTATTGTTTAATTGTTAACATTTTTGCAGATAGTGGTTATTCTCTGGGGTTGATTTATAATAAAAATGTGGCTTTGTCCTTTACGTGGGAGGGAATTACAGATGAAAAGGTCACATGAGATACCCACTGTGACCTGCCTCCTCCATTTGGAGTCTATAAATTTCTTGTCTGAGAATGGAGATTTTAAAGACAAGTTGATGGGGAAATTCCAGGGAGCAGGAAGGAGAGCGAGAGAGCGGTCAAGCCCAGGTCCAGAGCATCCAATAACAGGTGACTAGAATCAGTGATCTGAGATTACCTGTCTCCATTTTCTTCTGAAGTATCACACCCTGCAGGTGGGAGAACCTTCTAACACAGCAGTAAGATCCTTAGGCACTCCAAGCTCCAGGTTAAGCAGAGACTGTTTCAATGCTCAAGATGCCTCACTTCCCCTCTGAAAGGCTGGCCCATGGTGAACCTGTGCCCTTGCTCTTGACTGGAGGTGGGGAGGCAAACCCACACTGAAGTGCTGCAGGAGGGGCCAGATGGAAAAGGCCACAGCTGTAGGGCCCATGGGCAACTGGAATCTCTCAGACTTGTCTGTGAGTCTCTAGCTCTGCTCACTTCTCTGCTCTGCTGATGCAGCAGCACATAGCATATGCTTCACATCCTGCTCCATGGAGCAGCTCTGAAGTGGTACTGCTGGGAGCCATGCTGGGATGATGTCCCTCGAGGTGAATGTGAGGGAAGAAAGCAACCTAGGAGTGGGATGTGCCTCCCTGTCTTAGTCCCGTGGTAATGACAAGAGCATGGACTCAGAGGGATATCCTGAACCATCATTCTCCTGACACCAGAAGTGCTATGTTAGATGGTCTGTAATAAACAAATCAAGCTACTCCTAAAACCCATGATGCAAGTTGGTCTTACTGTGCTTAATGAATGCTCTCAGAACCTCACTGGCTGAGCCAAACATTCCTTGAAATGCCAGTTAAAGTGTATTCCATGCCATTGGGCAATTAAGTACCCTGTGTCTCCACTGTCAGAGGTGACTGCTCTTACCACTGTCTCTTTCTGTTGCAAGCAACCCTGAAATCCTTTTAGACATTTTTCTCAAGAAGCACAGACTTGTGCTATGCCATGGTGTGGACAGGGGTGCCTGTCCACACCATGAGCTTATTTCTTACTTTTGCAAGAGGGGTGTTAAAATAGATTCATTTTCAATCGGTGGACTTCCTACTTCCTATGGGTCCTAGTGAGGGTCCACTGTAGAAGGAGTCTGTTTCTTCTGTTGTCTGTGGTATCCTGTGGAGCAATGGATGTATGTATGTAAAATGACATGAATCACCCAATGACTTTTAACGCTGCGTTTTAATTCCATGCCATGGAAGAAGTCTCTATAAAAGATAATTTTCTGAAAAGAATTACTAGGCTTTCCAAAGCAAACCCTGAAAAATTTCAACAGTCTTGTGTGCTAAGTAACCAGTTAACTGTAATGGAAGACATATTTTTAAATTCCTTGAGGCTGCTTTAAACATGTACCTTCTACTTTCCCATCTCCTGCCTTACACCTCCAAACCATGTTTCTCTGGCAACAAAAAGGTAGCTCACATTTAGATATTAAGTCTGTATTTGTCATGGGTCTGGTTCCTTGTGTTCTCTAACACCACCCTGGAGAAAGATATCTTTTATTAGAGATAGAGTGTTTCCAAATAGAAGTGAGTAATTGCTGCAGTGCAAATGAATGGATGCTGTAGATAGTTTTTTGAAGCAGGGAATGCATTAGTCTCTTCCAGTCTCCTTTATCTGGAAGCTGAATTTGTCAACAGTTGAAATGCAGAAGAAGAAGAAGTAGGGAAAGGAGAAATATTTATATGCTCTTTTAAAATCAGGACCAGAGATTTGGATCATACAAAATCACTTCTCTGTACCTTTTTCCAGGTTATCATTGTTCTGACTAGGTCAGAGACTAATTTGGTGAGTAGATTAGGAAATAATTAGTATTATCAGATACAAAGGAGACAAATAATAATATCAAAATCCTTGGAAGAATGTATAATGGAAAAAGCACGGCTGGTGTGCACTGGAGAAAGAGAGGTTTCCTGGGCTTTTTTCAAAGCTTCATACTTAGGCCACCTTGATTGAGTGAAAGCAAAATGCCAGGACTTTGTCATGTTAGAATCCAAGGTTGCCACTGAAAAAGGAAAATAGAACTGAATAGCCAAATGAGGATTATGCCACTGCTATAAAAAAATATTGCCTATAAATACAGTTCAAGTAGATCCCATAAACAGAATCAAGAATAAAACTCAGAACAGGAGACGCCCCACATTTTAGGGGACAAAACCAAGCCCTTCAGCTTACCAGGATCATAAAAGTCATCAATGTATCAATAAGAAAGCGCAATCAAAAGAGCAACAGAAAGCTTTGTTAATTGTTTTAAGTTGTAAGCCTGCAAATAAGGATTGCAACTAGAAAATGCCTGAGTAATTTAATTGGTTAGACCAGTGCCTTTCTGCCAGATGGCCTGGCAGGATACAGAATTTTTTGGAGCAGCTTGCCATGCCATTTGCAGGACTGTTCTCTACAGATGTCAACACCTTAGGTGACATCAGTGTATGAGCTTCGAAAATGTGTAACATATATGCACAATATCTGACCGTAAAGGAATCTGAAAGAACATAAAACATTTTGGAATGACCATACTTCCTAAAAGAGGGACATGGGCATGCCTCCACTTGGATGGAGAACTCTATTGACAGCCTGTCAATCCACACAATGTAGGGTTTGTTAGGATTTTACTAGGAAATATAATAGCTTTGCAGAGAGGGATAACGCTTCCAGTTCAGAAGAGTTTCAGATATACCTCCTCCCTGAACTTGGGTTTCTGAGTGTACTGTGGGCACAACTTGCTCAGTTGGACCTGCCCTTCCTCTCAGAGTTAGTTCGTGAACTCCCAGGTGGAAGCAGAGGAATTTCGGCCGTTACATTCTCACCCTGTGGCAACCCAGAATCCCAGGTAATTTTCTCACTAACTGTTCCCTGTCTCTAACAACTGTCCATAGCTTAAAGCCTCCACTGCTTATTTTCTGTCTAAAATTGCTTTTATATCCAAAGGGATAGAAAGGCTGTGCCCAGATTTCTGTTTTGGTTTAAAGCAGCAATGCACGTGCCCTGGTTGCCCCTGTTGCCTAGTGCTCCAGGTACATGGCAAACTCACCACAGCCCATGTGGAGGGCTATCCAAATCAGATACACATTAAGCATGTGTATTATATCAAATGTCCTGTTCAGGGAACCTGACTAAAGTCAGCATGAGATAAAACCCCCAAACTACTTTTGATGAGGGGGCATCAGTACCAGCTGCTTTGATTTATGTGCCTATCCTTATTATACCAAGGAATTCCATGGTGTATGTAGACACAGTCACAACAGATCTGTGCAGTTCATGTGGAACATCAGTATTGGGTTCCACTAATCGCACACTGGTAGGAAAATAGATTTCTGAGGTTATATACTCCGTTGCCTTCTTCTAACAGACTACACTGCCCTGATACTATTAATAGCTAAATTAAAGGACAATTAGCAATTATTTGGATAAAATCCATACCTGTATAACTGAACTTGACTTCTGAATGTTGTGCAATAGGACTGACAACAGCTTTTTCTTTAACAAATGTCTAAACATTGTACTGTAGCTCACTACAATGAATCTTGTTAGTATGAGAAGGAAAAAAAAAAATCACAGCCATACAAAATTAATTGAAAACATGAAATATCTTGGGATCCTGATATTTACTTTCCTGATTCTGAGCTATTAGGGTCCATTTACTTCACCATTACTATCTTTTCTCTAAAATTATGTAGTTTAAAATTCTATTTTTCTTAAATAAAAAAATAGTTCTCTTGTGCTTTCCAAAAAATGCTAATGAAAAGGCCATAATCCTGGCAACACTGGAGCAAACTTAGCAGTGTCATATGGCCTCAGTGACTCAGACTGGAGTCTGTCCAGTGTCCTGGCCTCATATCCTAGCTACAGCAATGTATAGTAGGCAAAAAATTCCAGAAGCAAAGGGAAGCATTTGTAGTAGGCATGAGCAAGGAGACCTGTTGGAAAAGCTGTGATCACACAGCTATCTTGTGAAGATCTTTTAGGATGAAGAATCACTTTTACCTTAGAGGGATATTTATAACCATCCAGTCACTGGTATATGAAACCTTCTGCCACATCTTTTCTATACAAAGGTTCAAGCTGAATTATCCTGGGCCATCTTCACAGCCACAGAGGTGCCTGCAGGACACAGGTGAAGATCCTGGTGCCATTCGTGTTGATAGAGTGCTGAAGGCTGCCTGACTACCACAAAAGGCTCCATGAAACCCATTTGCTCTCCAGGGCATATGATTAGGTGTAAGTGCTGGGTGAGTTGTTGGTGAGTGAGCCCAGACTGCCTGATGACCCTCACTGTTACAGTGATGGGAGGCAGCTGACACCTTATTAGTCAGCTCTGAGAGCTGGGATTTGGAAAAGCAGATCACCTGCCCATTATATCCTACTTCTGCAGTTTCACCAGGAATCTGGAGGGCCAGGAAGAGCAGTCTGCACAGCTGAGGGCAGTTAGAGAATTCACACCCTAGAGGAAACACCTTCTCTTTTCCATAGAAATAAGTTTGGGAAAGGGGTATTGTCCTTTTAGGAGAAGAGAGACAGCTAGGGGTTGTGTGGTAAGTAACTCCTTTTGACTTATCTCTGTATATATATGTTCTTTAGGTTGGTATTGTTTTAACTAGAAGAGTTGTGTTCTCCCTGAAGTTGAACTATGATTTTGTTCAACCACAAAATAGGAGGAAAAAGTATCACTTCAGGTTTGAGGGTATTAAAACCCTGGAATTACCTGAAATAACCATGGTAACAAGCTCTGAAGTAATGGCAGTTGCTCATATTACCATAGAAACAGGACTTAAGAAGTGGAAATTACCTATAATTTATCTCTGTTGCTTACAGTGACAATAATATAACATGTATTTTGTGAAAAATACATACATTTTGTCTACAGTAGCTGTCAAAAAGTTACTAAAAATTATTTAAACATATTCAAAGGTGTTTTTATTTTTCTGTTGCCATGGTAATATTTTCTTATTAATCCCCACAAAAGTGACATGAAAAAGGAATGGACAATTGTAATAAAATGTAAAATTTATAGGTGATATAACCTGTGATACAGCGCACACAAACAATAAAGTCAAGATTATGTTACTCTTGAATAGGCCAAAAATGTTTTTTGTAATTCTTCATAAATACTTTCATACTTGAGCAGCTGTGTGTTTCTGCTGTGTACCTGCTGATGTGGCAGTAGGTGCAGCACAGGCTGATGGCAGGAGTCCCAAACGGGCACTGGCCCTTTCCTTGGCTGGTGGACAACTGTGGGTAGAGCAGGGAAGCAAGTGCAGTGCTAGTGAAGCCAGAGAAGTGAAAATGAAGCACAAAGCCCCTGCTTTTGGGTAACATTGGGCATCTCCTTGTTCCTGTGGTTTTTCTGAGACCTAGTTGGTAACTGAAAAGGAAGATGTAGTGATTCATCTGTCAGTCTGAAGCTGTGAGCTATTGTGCTCTCTTCTGTTTGTGATGATGTAAGATGCTAAGACCTTAAAAGCCACAGTCATTCAGACATTAAGATGATTTGGAAAACTGGAAGACCAGTTTTGACTTGTATGTCTATTCTCTCTCTCTTACTTGCTTCAGAGCATAGGTTCTTGTTTCCTGGTCATCTAGTGTGCTCCAGCCAAGTTCCTAGAGTTGTTTGCACCGGGTTAGGTGTTCTGCATGGCTGGGGAGTTTTAAATCAGAAACACATTTTATTTCTGAGCTTTTATGCACATGGATGAGCAATTTCACTAGTAATTCTTTATTTTCATTTACATCAGGGACAGTATGAACTATTTATGTCAGCAGAGGATAAATTTGGCACTATCCTTTGTTGGCTGAAGTGACTGCAAGCTGAGAATGTGCATATCTGGCAAGGCTGGCTAGCAATAGAGCAGGTGGGCAGTGGTCACTGTGAACAGCGAGGAGGGAGGACCCCTGGGTACATGCATGCTAGTAAAATGATGGGGGTTTAACTCTAAATATTGATGAATTATTCTCCATTAGCACAGGAGAGCCCTAATCTACAGGTGAACTCTTAATTGAAACAATTGAACATTGCTAATGGCACTGGACTGCTGTATCAGTCTCTGTAACAGCAGGGATTGAGGCAAGGTAGTGAATGAAAAAGCTCTTGTTGTGCAGTCTTGGGCATGTCAGGAGAAAGCTTGGTGGAGACTGTGTCATGCATGAGGTCTCTGTGGTAGGGACAGTGCTGCTTTAAAAAACAAGCAAACCACAACCCCTTCTCTGCTGGCCCCCCTTCCCTAGTCACTCCAAAACAACACAAAACAAAATGCCCCAGCCACCAAAGAGGGAACATCTGACCCCAGTATTTAATGCCATCGGTCATCAAACAAGCATTTATGGTCATTTTATGGTCATGAGCATACTACAAGGTGTTTCTTGTTAACTATGCTAATGCTGAAAACTGTATAATTAGGGATTAATGATAATTAACCCTGTATAAATCTCAATATAAATAGCTAGTTAGAAGAGCAAGATTTCACTCTTCCCATTAATGTCCACAGATTTGGGGTTAGGCTTAATTGAATTCCTAAGGGAAGCGTTATTAGCAATTACTCAGATTCTTTAAACACATTTAAATAATGCCATTAAATAACTATATGCAGCAGGAAAAAATAATGACCAGAACACATTTTCATGTTAGAATGAAAGATTCCACTTTGATAATTCCTCCAGCCCTTTAAAAACTGCTTGTATTTAAGTAGTAATGAAAAAATATAAACCCGCACATATTTCATTGTAGAGGAAATAAATGAAGCCAAGTCTGAGGAGGTTTGTGTTTAATCATGAAATGCACAACATTTTTCTGTAGTGAATTAGCCATTTGTTTTACTAATCCAAAGCCTCAAGAGAGCTAGAGGCACAGTGGACAAATTCAGTGGTTGTGCATGTGTGACCTGTAGGGACCTTGATAAAAATTCTGCACAGACAGAAAAAGTTCTGGTTTCAGAGTCTCTCCTCATGTGTCAGTAAATGTGATCCTGAAGTTATAACTACACCTTGCTTCCCCCTGCATCATTAGCATATTAATCAAAGATCAAAATATGACTTTGGGCTGGAAGAAAATGAATAAGTCACCATGAGGTTTTGTTTTAAGGTGATTTCTCACGTGGCTTCTGTAGAAAAGAAATCCATGGTAGAACTTCTCAGAGTTGCAACGTATCCCTTAATTCCTAGTCTCTCCTCTCTGTGTTTTGCAGGATTTGTTTTGTGTTAGGGCTTGTCTTTGCAGAAAAGGTTGACTAAGGAAGGGAATATTTGCTGGACTTGAAAATATGAACGCTCAGAAAAGTTTTTTTCCTTCCAAAAGTGAATACTTCAGTTAGCTCATTTCTTAACACAAACCATATTGATCAAATCACCTTTAAAAAAGGTGTTAATATTTGAAGCCTCCTTAGACAAGAAGGCTGAAGTGATATTAATATTTATATAACATCAGTTAAATTATCAGCTCCATCAGGCTTTCCAGAAATCCATGTCTACTGTTCATGTTTCCTGGCAGTAACACTTCATATTTGACTCGTGAATTCAGTCTTATGGATCCTGCCTACCTGATTTTCATAGAAGAGAATTTCTGCCCAGATGTATATCTTTGTCTTTCTCTGCTGCATCTGGGCGAGCTTCAGAGGTTGCGTTTTGATTTCAATTAACATGTTAATTTAGCAAGAGTATTTTTTAGGATGGAAATGTAGCTATTACAGTGTCTTTGCCACAGCTGGTGAGAAAATAGCAATCTGGAGTCCAGGTACAGTTTGGATGTGGAATTGTTAATGATTCAAATGTTTAGGCTGTGAAACAATCAGTTTTCAAGCCTTGGCCTACAGAGCCTTTTTTGACAGCATATAGAATTGAATTACTGAGAGTTGTGAGAACTCTGAGAATTACTGTTGGATATAAAGAGTCTCTTACTTGTGTGAGGTTGCTGGCATTACAATACTTGCATGACCATGGGTAAAAGATATTCCTCTGCATTCCATCCTTGAGTGGGTGTATTCTGTAGCATGGCTGCAGGATTGCTGGGTGCTCTTGATCTGGGAATAGCATGTAAGATTCATTGTATCTGCATGTTTCTATTAAAGGGATTACCTGTTAAGTTAATAAAAGGTCATGTGGTACACTGGGAGGCACTTTTAAATTTCTGTGTTCTCTTGCCATGTGGTGCAGTAATACAGACACTGCCATTGCTAGTATCAAGCTGTAAGCTCTGTACTGAACTTGTATGGCCTCAGGATTGGTGTTTATGAGGCTTGTTTAACTTTTTTCCTTGAATGAAAATATGTTTTACTTGATTTAGCTGGTTTCTTTAACTGATCAGGTGTCTATTCCAGTTTTTTAAAACTTTTGTTATCTTTCTAAGATACAGCCTTTTATCCTAATAGAATTAATGAGCACTTATTCTGAGTAGAATCAGACACTTATGACTAATGAACTATTGTAGCCTAAAGAAGAGGCTTTGGCAATTGAAAATGCAGGAGGTGACATGGAGGGGCACTGGCAGGGAGTAATAAGAGATGTGGCTTGGCTAAGAAGACCCAGCTGATACTAACAACCTGCCAATCATTGCTTAGCCACAGAGCTGAAGCTAGAGAAAACTGCCTTCAGATGTAAAAGAAGAGAAAAAAGGAGTAGCATCTAACTTATGTAAAAGGCATCATAAATAGTAAACTTACATATCAGTAAAGTGATAGGGAGATGCCGTCTGATGAAGGAGGATGAGAGTAAACCTGTGTTACCAGGTATATAAAAAGGACTCCAAATGGAGTGACAAAGAAGAAACCTGCAAAAAAAATATATTCCTCCAGACGCTCATAGCTTGCTGTAATACCTTTTTCCTTGCTTCTACCAAGCCCACAGTAAACCACCAACTTTAAGACTCAGAGGAGCAATGTAGAGTTAACATAACACCAAGAAATGGGATACAGACTGAGTCCTCTGTGCAAAATATTGAGTGCTACAACTATTATTGAGGCCTTTTTTGTATTCTAATGATATAATTTTCTTTAGCTTTTTTGTAACAGCCAGTTTTGCACTGAGCAATCAGATTTAAAATTTCAGTTGCATAAATTCCTGGCTTTAAACATAGGATGTGTTTCTTCATTATTCATGAACAAGATTTTGAGCTCAGCAAAATATCCTTCTCCACTGCTTCAAAAGTGTGGGCAAAAGCTTAGTTTTTAAAACTGTGGACAGATTTTTCAAATACCTGCTTTTGCTCTTGTCAAACTGTAGGAATCCAGAACCTCAAGTCCCACTTATCCTCCCGAAAGCAACTTGAATCATTTAATATCAAAATCTGCTGTCACCAAGGTAGTTCTTCACTTGGGTGCCCTAACTTAGTGCAAATATGCCCTTTAGGAGGCACAAAGCTGCACAATGGGCACCTTCATGAATCTCTGTGTGGAAAGATTTAAGTCTTTAATCTACAAGTATGTTTCTCATGTTATCTACTTGAAAAAGCATTTTCTTGGGGCAAGGATTGAGTACCTGTTTGGATTATTTCTAGTGCTGCTGACTGATGGGAGCTGTAGGCAAAATCACCAAGCAAATATGGTAGTCCAAATAAGGACGACTTTTGTTTGTTAGAGGGAAAAGACACAGTGGCTACAACTTGTTAGTACTGTCTCAGAGATAATATCCATCTTTGTTAAAAATAATCTCTTTAAAAGTACTGTAATTAAAATTGAGTGGGTATTAAAATAATCCACCCTGCTTAAAATTCTATTAAACTACAAGTGATTAGGAGGATAATTAAGTAAACCCAAAGATTTTTCTATTGGCACTTTTGAGAAGCTCCTGTACTCTATAGTCTATAAATTTTCTTCTTGCATGGATCCAGGGAGAGAGGAAAACAAGCTCTTTACAGATCCCAGAAATAAGAGGTTGACTAAGATCATTCGTCAGATGCTGTAACCTGAGTGGCACCCACAGTGCCAAACAGTATCCCAACGTTCAACACAGATTTCCAGACATTCTGATCCTTCCATACAAGTAACCACCAGAAGATCAGAGTCTCAAAATCCTTGGATGGATACTTAAGTTTCTGCGAGTAAGCTTTAGGAAAACCTGAATGAAGCCTGGAGGTTTGTGGCTCCTTAGCGGACTCATTTCTGAGCCAATCATCAGCATCCACGTCCTGGGGGTTCTCAGTACAAGAATATTTTACTTGGATAGAGGGACCAGTGCAGAGCTGCTGATCCCATGCCACTAGAAACTGAGGCCTGTGTGACAGAAACCATAGTGACACCAGAGCAGAACAATTGAAATGAGACTGCTGGAAAGCTCACAATAATGGGAAAGGGGCAAAGGGATTACAAGAGGATGAGACCTGAAAACAAAACAAGAACTTAAAATATGTAGAACTGGTCCTATTCTTATATACATTGGTATAGAGTCAGCACAGCTGTTCTGGCGATTATTCTAATTCAAATTCAAAATTTGGGTTGTCAAAAAGTAGTGTGTCTCAGAGGGATGTCTCTTTCTTGCTTCAGTTTGATCTTCTCATTTACCACCATCTGCCTTGCAAATAGGAAAGAAACATCTGGAAGAGAGTTAAAATAGCAGGAGGAAGGAGAAGAGGAAGCCTACTCTTTGTGAACAGATTCTTGCTTCAGTAATAAAGCTTCTTCTCAGTCTAGCAGCAAATGTGGTACAGATGGATACAAAGTAGTATAGTAAAGCTCTGTGGCCTTTGTGAAAGGCAGGATAAATGTTTGAATACTTGCTATAACCTTTTGCACTCATATCCTATAAAGAGATATTGAGAAGAGGAAAGTTCCTCTTGAACAAAAAAAGCTGTCTGCAAGGTATGCTTTCACTTACACTTACATATATATATCTGACTTCCACAGCCTGGGTGGTGGAAGCTGGAACAGCATAACATGGAATAACCTCAAATATTTTCTCAATATTTTTGGGGGCTTTTTACTGGCTCTACCAGAATCTTGCTGAAAACATATGTCTCACTTGTTGGTGTTTCCAGCAGGGTCTGGAGATAGAATCATAGAATATTTTAGGTTGGAAATGACTTGTAAGATCGTAGTCCAGCCTTAAACCCAGCACTGCCAAGTCCAGCAGTAAACCATGTCCCAAAGTGCCACGTCTGCATTTCTTTTAAATAACTCCAGGAAAGACGACTCAGCCACATTCCTGGGCAGCCTGTCCATATAATGGACAACCCTTTTGGTAAAGAAGTTTTTTCTTAATATCTAAATTGCTCCTGGAACAATTTGAGGCCATTTACCCTAGTGTTATTGCTCATTGTTTGGGAGAAGAGGCTAACGTCCACCATCTACGTCCGCTCAGGTAGTTGCAGAAAGCAACTTGGTGTCTTCTGCAAACTGCCTGAGGGCACACCTGATCCCTTTGTCCGTGTCATTGGTAAAAAATATTAAACAAAATTGGCCCAAATACCAAGACTTGGGGGACACAACTTGAGACCTGGTAGGAAACATCCAGTACTGACAGAACCAGCAGCAAACAAACCACTAAACCTCACACACGCCACTTTTTGTGGATAATGTGAAGCTTTGGCTTTTTTTTTGACTAGGATCTCTGTCTCTGCATAAAGCTGTAGATAAACAAAACGCCTTGTAACTATGCCAAAATACAATTGTGGCAGTATTTTGAGTGCCACATTGTAACATGCTGTGAACATGCCTTAGCAGCCACAAAGCAACACAAAACCGTAGACTCTTAAAAATGTAGTGTACTGGCCTCTCATGTGGCTAAAAGTTAATTCTTTTGTAAGTGAGGTGGTTCAATAGGACAAATAGTCATTATGGATGATTTAATTATCCTTTTTATCCCCTAACTTTAAACATGGAAAAGAAAAAAAAATGTTTGTCACATATTGCAGGCTGTAAAGTTGAAGGGATGGAAGCAGATTTCCTATGACGAAAAGGTGAAAGATCTGGTAATGTGGAGCCCAGAGAAGAGAAGGCTCAGGAGGATCTGGTGGAAGTGTAGAAATACCTGAAGGGAAGGTGCAAAGAAGATGGAGCCAGGCTGTTTTCAGTGAGTGATGCCTGGTGACAAGGCAGGAGGCAATGGGCACCAGCTGAAACACACAGCAAGCTGTCTCTAGATCAGGAAACACTTTTTTATTATGAGGGTGACTAAGCCCTGGCATCGGTTGTTAAGTGAAGTAATGAATTCTTCATCCTTGGAGATATTCAAAATTCATCTGGTTCTGGGCAGCCTACTCTAGGTGACCTGGTTTGAACAGTGAGGTTGGACCAGATGATCTCCAGAGGTCCCTTCCAACCTCAACCATTCTGTGGTTCTCCCGTACTGAGCATGTTTTAGATTGCCTTGGAGAACAGGACACTCAGGTAGAAAATACATTTCTTCCAGTTGCTGCTCTTTAATGCAGGTCTGCTTCAGGGCAATAACACTGGTTTGCCAGGAAGCAGCACTGTCTCATTAGGCATCTCTTCTAATCACTGGTTAGGTGTGAATTCTGAAGTTCCTATTAGCTTGTTTGCATCTGATTTCTTAGCAGTGCAAAATTTTCCTCTAACAAGAGAAAAAAGGGGATGTGAAGGTACAAAAATGGCAGACCAGAAGTGGTGGGGATTTCTGTTTTCCACAAACACAGTTTTGGGGTATTTTTCAGTAGTAAAGCATTAGAGCTCCTGATGAAAAGGTGGAAAAACATGAAATTGTTGAACGATTGCTTCCTCTGAAAATGTCAAGTGAACATATTTCTGTGGGATGTTCTGGAGATGAAAATTCTGCAGAGCACTTTAATTTTAAGACTGTGGCATTTGTGAGTGTATGCTATGAGGTTCTGGTGGCTCATTTGTGAGGGTTTTGGTGTGCATGGTCGTGTTAATGGAGGATGGTTCCTACTAGATTCGGGGCTAGACATAATGTCTGTAAAAAAGAAAAAGTTATCAGAAATTTCTGTCCCCTGTAAGGGAAATAGAATAAATAAATAAGCTTAGTGAAATTGTCTCTGGTCTAAGTGCTCACTATTATTTCCATTGACACAGATGAAAATTGGGTTAGCGAGTAGGAAGCTTTCCTTGAGACCCATGATGAGACAACATCTTAAGTATTTCTTTTGTTATTATTGCAGTTGAACAACAATGCCGCAAATGCCACAACACTGCCTCCAGCCACAGATCCTATAGCTTTGTGCTGCTGTTGCATCAACCTACTAGCTTATAATTTGGTGGTTAAATGAGTGCCAAAAATAAATTATCCCTCCATATGGAAAGGTGTTCAATGTTGTACACTTTCCTGAAAACTACTTTTGCTACCCAGAAGTAAAATATCAGCCTGAGTAACTCCTTTGACTTTGCTCCAATGCTTTCTGTGAGAATACAGAAAGCAGAGGAAGTTCTGCTGGATACTGCGAGCTGAAGTCAAAAGGACAAATTTAACTTAAAGGTGATCCAGCTCTCTCTTCACTTTGGAAGCAGAACCTGAACTTTAAATATCTGAATCAAAATCCCTCTTTGGATCCATTTTGAAGGCTTTAAAATAATTTCACTCTTCCTGTGGTAAAGTGCCTTTGCTGCTCCTGGTGCCTCCATTTTTTGCTCTGATCCTCTACTGATGGGCATTTTTTTAAGATATTCTGAAATAGAGCAAGTCATATCCCAGGTGGCAGGCTGATTCCAGAGGTGGTGGCAGGTCTGGGATGGGCCCTGAGGTTGCCACAAACCAGCAGCAGTTGCTGTTAAATGGCCTCTTTGCCATCCTCACTTTGTTTTCAGACCTTGATTTGACCAGAGCTTGACTTATTCTTAAATGAGTGATTCACTGCTGGTATCCCCATATGTCCATAGTCATTCTCTCAGCTGACTTTTCACGCAGCAGATGGTTTGCTTAGTTGTTGCGTTCATACACCAGATTTTTTACTACCTTAATGTTGCACATTATCAGTGAAAATGTGGTAAGTGAGGATGATGATCTCTAGTGATAATTGAAATTGAACTTCTGTGGCTCTTGCTGCAACTGTGGTATGTACCTAACATTCAGATTTTTCTGCCTTATGGTCCCTGTTCTATTTCACCAGACGTACAAGGCTGTAAATCCAGATTTCTGACTATTATTTTCTGCCAGATCAAAATAAACAGGAACAAAATTATTTTGTTTGCTTACCCGAAAGAAAGCCCTATATAGAGTTGAAGTAATAGGCATAAGAGTGCTGAAAATTCTGCTGTCTTATTAGCCACTCAATTTCCCATACTTTAGCTGTGGAAAATGGGGCATCAGACTGTCTCTGTTCCCTTTATTACATGATAGGGAGCATCATTTAGATCTCGTGTCCCCTTTACAGTTAAATATTTTGAAGAATGGCATTTATGCTTGCATTTAACTGCACCACAAATGTGTTGCAATGAATACAAGCTGGAAATGTATTTAGGTGTACTGTATCAGAATGTGTACTCTGTAATTTATTGGTTGTGCCATGCACTGCAAAACTTGCTGCAATTGCAAAGTTTATATGGTGTTGGGTGTGTAAGTGCTAAAGCAAAGCATGCAAATTCAAAGCACAGATGACATATTAAAAGAGCTCAGATCAGACTGTTCTCTATGTCTTCACTATTCAGAAAACCTCTGTTTAAAAAATCATTCTTCTCTTACATGAGATTGTTTCACCAGTGTAGGCTAGTAGACTGGTATGGATTTAAAATATGACTTCAAACTCCTCTGGCATTATAAAGTTCTGTCCCCAATCAGGTGGTGAAAATAAATGTAGAAATATGATTACCTTTCACAACACTTAGTTTTGGTCTCAAGAAATCAGTCTGTTTAAATGTCATTTTGCCTGATGACAAATATTATTTTAAATATTTTTACATTTTAAAAGAAAGTGTTTTCCTAAATTTCTTTATATAAGGTCTGAGACTGGATATATTTCCTCAAAATAATTAATTAAATTCTGTGTATTAATATTTTCTGATGTTCCCTTGGAAGAAGCTGTCTGGTTGGCATTGTTCTTTAACCCTTCTAGGAGATCTGTGACTTGCTAGTGTTTCAGATTCAGGTCTGTATATGCTTGCATATAAATTTATTAGCTGCTGTAACTAGGTGTAGTTCTACTCATTAAAGGGTAACCTCTTTAACCACTTTCCTGTTAATTCTTCTAATGCAAAAGCAGGTTTTTTTGATAGAAAAGACATGTTATCTACAGAGTTACAGCTTCCTTTCCAATTGCAATATTTTAACTGATTTAAAATTACTTGGTTTAGTGTGTCTCTTTGGTACTGTGTATCATATTTAAAAACACAGTAAAATTGTAAGTGTTCTGAGTGACTGAGTTACAGCCCAGCATTTTAAATTTTAATGAGGTTGAATTTGGCTTTACAGTGATAAAGATGGAAACCATCTGAAATTCAAACTAGATTTAGCAGATAAGTAGGAGTCAACACGACAATAGACTGGAGATGGTGGGGTCGAGTAGATGACTGAGGCCTTTCTGTCTCTCAGTTTTAACAAGCTGATGAATTTCTTTAAGGGTGCTCTGGAGGATAAGGAGGGGATGTAAACTGTCAGAGATGAGTCTATGAATATTTTACCTAGAATTTCATTTGCCCCTGTGCACCATCTCTGAAACAGAGACTGGCATCTCCCATTTTTTCCTGCTCTCCATACCAGAGATGAAAACTGCTATCCAGTGCAGTGTTGTGTTCATTTTTTACTAAATTTGAACCAGTAAGAAGGCATTAGGACTAGCAGATATTAAGGACATTGCCTAAATATACAGGCTGAGTGCTTTAACATATGAATTATGTGAAGGATTTTTAACATTATTGGGGAAAAAATTGCAAGCTACAAATACCATTGTTCCCCCCTCACTCCCCTGCTTATTGCACTTATTATGCAATAGTCTGTTATAAACGTGGATATTTGGGTCAGAAGGAGTCATGTAAGAAGACAGAGTTCTTTTATTTGGTTGTTTTGGGGCAAGATTTTTGTTTGTTTATTCTTTTCCTCTGGATCCTTGAGGAAAGGTTGTTGGACAATAACTAAGAGCATATAGTCAGCCAAATATATCTGGTCAGGTTCTTCTTGTACTCTGATCTATTTAAATAGCAATCTACAGACAAGAAAGATCTCAGCTGTAGAAGTATGTGTCTAAAGTAGATGAAGTTTTCTTTGGGATCATTTTCTCGTCTTGATCAATACTATTTGTATTCAGTAATAACGGTTACAAAAAGAAAAAGTCAATATTTTATCTTGACAATTACTGTTACACATTCAGTACAAATTCTCAAGAAACTGTTTAATTTTGTGAACCATACTTTCACTTAACATATTTATTAATTCCTTAAATGCCCATGGAAAAGTCTGCTTGAAAAAGTAAAGTTTTGAATCTCTTGCTAATTTTTAACTGTGGCCAAAAGATCTTTAGTTCTTAGGTACTTGAGCTCAAGTAGCCACAGTTTATCATACCACAATTGAAGAAGTTATGGGAGCTACCTTAATTATGCTTTTGTTTCTGTTTTGTTGCTTGGTGGTAATTTTGGGGGGAAATGTGTTCATTGTTTGGTGGGAGTTTTTTTAATTTTTATTTTATTTATCTAGAGATCCCCATGGCTAAGATCCATTAACTGTCCTGTTTCTCTGCCTCTGGCATAGAACTTGTCCTCTCTGCTGCTCAGATGAAGGCAATGCTGAACTCTTATTTATTAATAAGTAGCCAATTTCATTTCTACTGGTAAAACTGAAGTCTTATAAATAAGTAGATGTCATTTCGCGAATCATCTTGAAAAACTAAATTAAATGGGAAATTTTGTACCATTTATAATGAATTTAAACAGATTGGACATGTAATATTGATAAAAATATTCAACGCAGTTCTCATTTGAAGTGTTCACAAAGGACTGCTTTTTCAACTCAATGAGTTCAGCAAAACTGTGTGTTTGTTGGTTTTTAATGAAGAAATCATTACAATGGAGGGCTTTTGAGTCTAGAAAATGTGGACAACCCTTGTTTTGCCTGTGTTAGTAGTTTGAATGAGTTTTTAAAAAGTGCAAATTCACTTGTAAATTTTTAGAGTTGCTTCATTGCATTTGAGTAGACTTGCATTGCATAAAGCACTACAGAAAATTATGTTTTCTCCTAGGTGAAACTGACTGGAGTACTGTTTCCCAGTAAGGATTTTGTAGAAGCATTTCTGTGCATTGAATGCGTCATAGTCTTCTTTCCATCCATATTGATGCTCACTTATGACTTTCAATGTGGAAGTTCTTTCAGGCAGCACTACCTTGTTGAAAAAGCCTAAAAATATGTAGACAGGGCATTTATTTGTAAAATATCATTAGCCCAAACCCTGAATTTTCACTGTGGCTGCTTTGAAATGTTTGTCTTCTATTTCGATGCTTACTGGTTGAATAGGTTTCAAACTCTTGATTCTTTCAAGTCATCAGTCTTTATTTCCAGAAAGTGGCAAATGCTACAGGCATAACAGGCAGAAGCTATGCTTGTTATCCATGTTATAGTGAATTTTGTTTCCTTTCAATAAAAAATGTGCTAAATTTTGTCTAGACATATGTGGCTGTTTATGTATAGTTGAACATGTTGCTTTTGTATAAATCCTGATGCTTTATTCTTTAGACAACATTTTTCTTTTCTTCTTTTCTTGTCTCTCAGCCTCAGGAATGCCAAGCAAAACCAGTCTAAGGCAAGAGTGCTGGTAGTAGCATGTTCTGTCCTTGGCTACTTGCCTTGCAGCTCCACACTGCAAGGAAGGAAAACCTGAAGAGCTTTTTATATAAAGCTGCTAGTAGAGAGGTAAAAAAAAAAAATTCATGGTAAATAGAGGTAAAGGATGAATGGCATAATGATTTTTTTTTCCACCACTGCTTCTTTAATGAGTTCTATGTTTTGGTAGTCTATAGAAATAAGAAAATTAGTCTCCTGCCATTGGCATAATGAATCACAGAAGACTGCTAACAATGATGTAAAGGGTCATTGCTAGCAGGAAAACAGTCTGTATCAATTAAGAATTTGCCTAATTGAATTCTCATAATTGTAGAGAGAATCTGAAGAATTGAATAGATGGAAAAGGTTGTGTGTTTCGTTTGTCAAGTGTCCAACATTTGTACTGAGAGGTATCAACAGATGTAGTTTGTGGCAAGGTCTGTTGAAATATTTAATTTGAACTGAAAATAAAAACATTTGCTGTGCTTTTGTTTAAATTACACTGAAATTATAGCATTGTGTTCACTTCTTATGAGGAGGGAGTAAAATTATATCAATGATTAACATTTGTAGATTGTATCCTTTATACAGGAAAAAGCTATCCTGTACCCCTTTCTTCCTTGCCGCTTTCCTTAGAGAACAGATCACATTTTTCTATGGATTATGAATAAGTTTTGCAAAATTGCACCTGAAATGGTGTCCTCTAATACAGGACACTACTTTTCATTATTGTTTTGTAAACTTCTATCTGGAGATGTGTCTCTGCATGGGATAAAATAAATCTGTAGAGGGTGACTGAAAATAGAATTATTTTTTAGGTAACCAGGCACTAAATAACAGCATTTCTGGCATTTCCAAACCTCAAACCACATTGGAGTCCATTCCTTGAATTGGACACCCATTACATATCCCCACACATATTCCTTTCTATCGTTTTCTTTCTTCTGTTAATATGCTTTCAGATCAAAGCCTACTTTCTGTTATTTTCTTGGTAAAACCACAGGTATGATATTGTGTCTTCTGTATCTCTCCACAACCCTTTCCCAATTCAAAAATTAGTGTATGAGACATTCTAAGATTTTTTCCCAGGGGATGCTGCTACAGCCAATCACCCTCTCTTTGCAAGAGAAGGTGGCTGGTCTTGCTTTCATGGGGAGAAGGAAGAGATCTGGGACATATCCCTGTGTACAGTTTTATGAAGAACTGGTTTGTTGCTGCTCATAACAAAAATTTCCTTTAAAAATATAGGTTAGCTAACACAAGTTGCAATAGAAAGTTTAAAGCAGGAGACAAACCTAAATTTCATTCAACTAACCAGTGAAGGAAATTTTGCAGCCTGTCCTTGTGATCTCATTAGGAAACTAATTTCTGAGAACATTCCGGAAGGAATTCGTTGCATATTTTGAGTGATGATATATAGTAGGTATGCGGCTTCTTTACTTATTCATTAAGAGTTAATTTTGGATTCAGCTGCAGCCCTCTCTGTTATTTCTTCCTGTTGTAAGTATGTACCTTGTTTCTGCAATGCAAGAAGGTAGGATAAATATGTTGTTGCCTATCACATTACTTGCTTATTACTTCTGTAGGACTTAATCAGGGAGCTGGTGGCATTAAAAAAAAAACCAGAAAAACCCCCCAAAAAACCAAAAAAGGTAGAATCTAGGGGAAGGGACTATTAATTTCTTGTGTGCATTATACCTTTCCACTGCATGATATTTGGGGCATAGGACATGTGCTTTCCAAGTTTGACTATTCCCTCAGCAGAGAATAAGGAACAGGCAAAATAAATCTTTTATATGCAAAAAGCCGTGAACTTTTCTTTAGGCTAACACAATTTTATTTGCTAAATTGTCACGTTTGAAGGAAGACAGAGCCCTGAGATGGAGTGACTAGAGACTCTGTATAGGTTTAATTACCCCTCTAAGCATAAAAATATTAAGTGCACCTGAATACTGATAAGTGCAAATAAATAATTTGGTGAATGAAAATGTCTAAAGGAGACTTGTTTCCTGCAGGATAAACACCTTCATCAGGGTTCTCATATATTTATACTGCCCACTAGGGGAGACAGATACTTTAACTTACCTTTTTGGCGTTCAGCTTTTGGAGTTTTTTTGAGGGGGAGGGAGGAAGTTTGTTTTGTTTTGTGTTTTGGCAACGATTTTCTTTCCTTTTGGGTGGGGTTTTGTCTCTACTATTGTGCCTCAAGGCCGAGAGGAGACAAAATGTGGCCCTGCAGTTTGAGATCAGGATCACTGGGTACCCCTAAGTCTTCCAAGATGTCTACTGCAGAGCTAAGACTCTCTCTCTGATAGCCTCCTCTGGTACAAATCCTTGGAAATATATGGCAGTAACAGTTGAATGGCAATAAAAGGCGTATTCCTTAATTGGGTAGGAAGGATAATTACAGATATTTTAAGAACTGCCTGAATGTTTCAGGGTGACTCATCCCTAGGTTCCTCTGTACAACTTGCATGTTTTCTGTCGCAGCTATCTTGCAACCAGGACGTTATAATTCTGTTTATATTTGTGCATGTCTATCCCCTGTATGGCTTAGCCTGCCTTAACAGTGTGTAAACACTGCTGAGTAAATAACAAATGAAAGGTGAGCCTGGAAAGACACTGTTCTATTAGTCATTAAAAAGCTCAGACACCTGGGATAGAATTTTCATGAATCTATTTTCTGAGAGACTTTCAGTGAAGGGTGAATGTCAGTCATCTAGTGTGCTGATTTGATAATAGTTTAGATCTCTTTCAGATACCTGTCTGCAAATCAGACTGAAAATGTTGAATTTGGAAGGAAGGGGAAATGAATTATTTCAGGATGTTTATGAATACCTCTAGTTATAGTTTGGTTCAACATTAATTGAAATCAGTCTTTTCACAATATGATGATTCCCCTCCACCCCACTCCACACCCACAGATATACTGCAGGTGAAAAGAAAAGGGATTCAACTAAATATTTTGAACTTCCTGCAACGATTTTTTTGCTTTAAAAAAAAAAAATTGGTACCAAAAGAAAGGTGACAGCATATATCTGTTCTCCCCTCTTCTTTTACAGTCCCAATTGCTCTGAACATACATCACAAAACCAAAAACCAAAAATCCTAGAATGGTTTGGGTTGGAATAGACCATAAAGATAATCTTGTTCCAACCTTCCTTCCTTGGGCAGGAACACCTCCCACTAGACCAGTTTTCTCAGAGCCCCATCAGCTTGGCCTTGAACACTTTCAGGGATCCACGGCTTTGCTGGGCAATATGTTCCAGTGCCTCATCACCCTCACAGTAAAAACTTTCTTGCTCATATCTAATCTAAATCTACATTCTTTCAGTTTAAGGCCACTCCCCCTTGTCCTATCACTACATGCTCTTGTGAAAAGTCCCTCTCCAGGTTTTTTGCAGGCTCTTTTGAGTTACTGGGAGGCTGCTGTAAGTTTTCCCCTGGAGGCTTTCTCTGCTGAGATCTCAAAGGTCAGAATCCCCTCCTTCACCCTGTTGACCACGCTGCTCTTGATGCAGCCCAGGACACAGCTGGCTTTCTGGGCTCTGAGCACACAGTCAGCTCACGTTGAGGTTGTCATCCACCAACAGCCCCAAGTCCTCAGGGCTGCTCTTTTTGCATCCTCTTTCCCAGCCTCTTCTTTTTTGCATCCTCTTCCCTGCATTTAATTTCACGGATTTATTTATTTTTTTTAATGTAACCTTTGCAACTTTGTTTAGTATCCGGTTACAAACTCAGGAGCTGAATCATAGTAGCTGTACTGTTATCTGAGATTAGTTGAGTCTGTCTGGATTTTCTTATTGTGGACTTTTCTTTTCCCTGGTTTTGGAACAACACTGAGGCCCTGAGCAACATGGTCTGTGAGGAGCGGCTTGCTGCTCTCAAAGAAATCATTTGATAAATGGAGTGATAGAAGGCTTCAGGGGAGTGCTCTGTCAATTTCAAGAGGAATAAAGTGTGTTTAATTAAAGTAATCTCTGTTTAGATTAAAATAAATCATTTAATGCCAAGGGTGGGTTTTTTTAATGACTATGGGATGCCATTCAAAGGAGACGCAGGAAGCTGATATAGTACTTAAAACTCTATTTCCTCAACTCATGATTGATCACTTAGATGATATACTTTGCCAAGAAAATGTTTATTAAACAGTATTCCACAGCACACCAGTAATTGGTAGGAGATATGGCACTGAGGAAAGAGCAACAATTCTGGAACAGAGAAGTTAAAAGAGACAGAGACTTTGCAATGCATCAGAGGATTGACTATTTTAAAGTGACAACCCATGGGCTGTAGGCTGCCAAGTCCTGTCAGCACTGTAATACTGCCAAGAGAAGTGTCCTGCAGTTAGACAGCCTCAAAATATTAGGTCTACAGATAAAATTTAGGAATATAACTGCTCTTAATGAGCTTGGAAAAAATTAGTGATCCTGCCTCCAGTTGTGAGGGCAATTTTATTGGTGCTTCAGTCTCTCACTTTTAATTTCTTTTCTTCTCTGCTTTTTATTTTTCTTTTCTTTTTTTTTTTTCTTTTAAGCCAATGACTTGGCTCAAACACATTTTGATATCCCCAATTATTTCTATGTCTTGTGCTGCACAGCAGAACCTAAAATTATCTGAGCTCTCCAGTGGTGAGAGCACCTGCTGTCTCAGAACTTTCTCCCACGTACACCTGAACATTCCCCATACTGAAATGCAGTGGGGAAACAGCTGAACATTTCTTCAGAACTGATGAGATGATATGTGATGCTGGGGATCAGGGAGAGTAGCACAGTTTGCAACAGAAACAAGCTTTGAAGGACAGAGTTCTCCTGGAAAAGGTGTTGGTGGATGCCTTCATGCTGCGTAATGAGGAGCAGAAACTTAAATTTCTACAGATATACACAACTTGGAGTTACATGTCTTGGCTTTACATGCTCAAGGAATGTAGGCAACAAAAGAAAGGAGGATGGTGCCTCATGATAATATTTATTATGACTTAGGGAAATATGGTTTTTGGTTTTGTGACTGGGTGTCTCCTTTCTTCTCCTTTACACAAGGTCAGAGTTAATCCACTGATCTTCATAATATATATACATACACCCCCTAAAATGGTTCATCGAGCTGGTGAACTAAGGGTTTTCTTCATCCAGGTAATGCCACTGATGAGGCTGGCTGTTATACAATTCTGCACTGCTTCTGTGAAATAAACACCGAGCTGCTGCTGCTTCCTGTGTACTACACAGAACTCCCAGGACAGGTATCATTTTGTCAAGGTTCCACAGCTCTCCTTGGCTTCATTCAGCACTTTTTCCCATTGGCATGTAACATTTTCTGGCAAAATATACAGTGAACAAATCTGAACTGTTAGGGTGAATGTTGTCTGCTCTGAGGTGTGATTTGGTTGATTCTCCATCCCAGATTTGAAGATGAAACACTAACCTGAGTTTGAGTGGATTCCTGATGTGCTCAGCGCTTTTGAGAATTGAGTTATTACATATCAAATATTTGTGCATGGTTTGTCTTTAATTCTCTGTGTCCAACTGTGGTTTAGTTTCTGAGGGTAGTTGTAGTGAAAATTAGGTGCTTTTTAATAAAAAAGATAGGCCAGTCATGCTGGACTGTGGATTATTTTTTGTATAGAGACTTCCTTACTTGTGCTATTTAATCCGTGTTGTAGTTTAGGAGTGGTAATCCCCAATTTAATTCTCCTGCCAAGATTCTCTAAACCATGCTGCCGCCTGTTCACTTCCTTCCTCCTTTTCTGTCCCCATGGGTGGCTGGAGAGGAGAACCGGAGACACAAAAGGCAAAGACCAAAGGCTGAGATAAGAACAATTTATTGGAAATGGCAATCAGATGAAAAAATGAACAGTAACAGCAAGAGTAAAAACAACAAGAGTGTGCATGGATCCTTCCCCTTCTAGTGAAGAGCCGTGAAATTTAGTGATCTCTCCATTGATTCCGATTATGTAATTAGCTGTGTATTTTAGATTCTTCATTTCCTTATACAGGAATAGTGCTCTTATACTTTTACAGTAAAATCATTTTTATAGAGACACCGTAAGAACAGTTTATCTCCTGTTAAGCTCTAGTAATAAACACTTATATTTCTGATATTCTAATATTAAAGCCAAAATGGCAAATGTGATGGCTAACTGCCTTCATCTGACTCTCTTTAGTTTTGACTTCACAGTCAAGCCCTACAAGATGATTGTTTCACAGTAATTTGTTTTCTACAGATTAGTCCATTCTTTTCCAAACCACTTTCATGGTTTGGGGGCTAAAAAGAATGTGTGCTGTATATTTCTATATTAGTGCCCTCAGGGGGTTACTTGGTTGCAGGAAACAAGTGTCATGGCAACTGAAAGAAAAGCCTCTCTCGAAGCTGCTAGCCCAGCATGGTTCTCCATGCGTGGCTCTTGCCACTCTGAACTGCCATTAAGAAAAGTGCTCCTTGGGGTTTTGTTCATTGTTTTGGTTTTTTTCTCCCCTGCAACAGTCTTCAGTAACTTTCATCAATTCTTGCTACTCACTCACTCTAAAATTAGGAAAAAAAATCTTCAAGTTAAAAAATGGTGGTGAAATAAGAGATGTAAGCAAAGCTTAAAAGCTTTGGTCCTGGCCTGGTAGAAAAAAACCCCAAGGATTATCTGGAAACCAGTAAGGAATACTGATTTTTCAATTAGGCAAAAATAACTCAAATTTATTCAATCTAAATATTTTACAAATTAACTCTTTCCCCTTTGCACAGGCAGAAATTGAACCAGCATGAATTCTCTCAAATTTCTTAAAGCTTTTCTTTAGTGTGCATCCTTCCTATATGTTTGAGTTTCAACCCCTTCAACTGTGGGCTTTTTAGTGATTTTACAAGAAAATGTTCAAGCATTTTATTTAAAATATTTAAAAGCAATACTGCTAAGCAAGTCAGCATAGACAATCTTAACTAGTCCCTGCACTGGTACAGAAATAGCACGTTGTCTGTCACTCTTTGGGTCATTATGCATTTTGATGTTTGAGTTAAATAACTGAGGTCCAGAAAAGAAGAGTGTTTGAATGGGCTATTTACGTCTGTTAAATATAAAGCATTACCTTCATGGCAACTTTGCTAATTTGTTGATGGTGCAAAGATTAAGAGGATGGCATATCTGAAGAACTCCTAATGTTAACCTAAGTGCAGTGAATTCTGAGTTGAATGAATAAATAATCAAGCAGGCTAGAAGCACAATGAAAAACTGTTGCTTGATCATGCAATTCTGCTGAGTTTAAAGCCCTGTTAGAGTGCTTGTTACAGTCACAGGAGACTGATGGAAAATTTGTTTGGTTCAGCATGGTTGGAAGCAGCTGTGAACACTTCACAGAACTGACTGCTGAGTTGGAGGGTCTTTGTCTTGTCAGCAAAAATTTTTGGATGCTTCTACAACTTCAAGGTCTGCCTGCTGCAAGAATTTGGAAATCTGCTCATTTTTGGTCAAATACTTTTGTAATGGAGAGCTGGGTTAGCATGAATTATCTTTCTGTTTTGATATTCAGCAACTGGATGTCTGCAGACTATCCTGGTGCCCATCCTGTGGTTTTTCCTACGGTGAATTACAGATGCACTGAGGTGAGAACATGCTTCTGGAAATCATCTAGTCCATAGTCCACTCCTCCCACCCCAACTGGGTCAGAGAGGGGTGTTAAACAACAGGAGATTGCTCACGGCTGTGTCCAGTCTAATTTCAAATATCTACAAGGACAGACATTTCACAACTTGTTCTCATGATTGGTCATTTTCAACATAAAAAAAGTGTTTTCTTAGGTCCAAATAGGTTTTCCTGTACTTCAGTTTGTACGAATTGACTCTTCTCCTGTCACTGGAAACTACCAAGAGGAGTCTGGATCTGGTTTCTTACTTCCCCCTCAGGTATTTATTATACATTTATCAGATGCCCCCAAGCCTTCTCTTCTCCAGACTGAATAGTCAATTCTCCCAGACTCTACTCATGTATAGAACAGAATGGAATAATCTGTCTGTTGAAAGGGACCTTTCAGTGACCATCAGGTCCAACTGCCTGACCAGTTCTGGGCTGACCAAAAGTGCAAGCATGTTATCAAGGTCATTGTCCAAAGGTCTCTTAAACACTGACAGGCTTGGGGCACCTCCCACTTGGAAGAATGGATAGATTCCATTCAGTAGGGATGCTCCAAGACCCTCAATATTTTTGACAGATGATCAAGAGAGGTCCTGCTGTATAGTCTGCTCATTCTGGCATTACTCTGGAGTGAACTCCATCGGGCCAAATAGATTTGTGAATATTCTCTGGTAGAGCTGATCCCATGGTCTTCTGGCTCAGGGGCAACCCAAACTCTAAGAGTTTTAAAAATTTAGCCAAAGATTGCATCTAATGCTTCCACTTTTTCTTCTTCGTTTTAAGCCAGATACCTGTCTTCAACAACTGTTGGTCCAGTGTTTTCTTAGTATTAGCATACTTTGAAAAGCCTTTCTTATTATCTGATACAGCACGCTCCAGCTTTAATTCTAACCAAACCTCAGCCTTTTGCACCTGCTCCCTGCATAAGCAAATTACAGGTCTGTACTCCTTCTGTGAAGCCTGACCTTGTTTCCAGAGATGATTGTTTCTTTTCCTCTTGAGCTGTGTGAGGAGCACCCTGTTCAGCCAGTCTGGCATTGTTTTGTTTGACTTTTCAAGTGGAATTGCCTACTCTTGTTCTTCTGAAAGGTGGTTCTTAAAAGGTGACTAACCCTCAAAGACTCCTAAGACCTCAAAAGGAGATTCCCAGGGTACTCTGCTAAACAGTTCTCTGAATAGCTTATAGCTTGTTCTCCTGATGTTCTCCTGATGGTAGAAACTTGCTCTTTTTTTTCCTCACTGAAAATTCAAAACTCAGAAGTTCATGATCACTGTGACCTAGGTAGGCAGCCACTTACCATCACATCCCTCATGAATCTTTTTCTATTTACAAATAGCAAGTCTAGGAGGGTATCTTGCCTAGTTTGTTTACAAAGTACATGTGACAAAAAGTTACCTCCCACAAACTTCAACAATTTACAACACCTGTTTGCCACAGTAGGGTGATGTTCCCAGTTATCTTGGAATTTGAGATCACCTCTAGGGACAAGGGCTACAGATCAGAAATTTATCCTAATTGCCTATAGAACTACTCATTCTCCAACATTTAGCCATCTTCACGGCTATTCACCAGACTTGTTGCAGTATGTATAGATGTCTCTTGTACTGGGGAGCCCAGAACTCAGACTCAGTGCTCCAAACTTGCCTCAGCAGTGCCAAGTAGAGAGGAACACCTACTTTAGTAATGTTCCCCTAATGCAGCTCAGGGTACTGTTTTCTGCTTTCTTTTCTGCAGGGGCACGTTGCTGTCATGTGCTCTATTTGTCCTTTGTTACACCTGGTCCTGCCATAAAGCTGGGTTTTGGCCGATCAGAATCCAGCATGTGCTCATGGGAGGGTTTGTTCCTCCATAGGTTTGGTATTTTGCATTTTCATTTGTTGAACCACATGAGGCTCCTTTCGCCTCCCTTCTCCAGTCTGTTCACATCCTTGTTCATAATAGCAAAACAGCCTGATGTATCAACCACTCTTCCTAATTCAATATAATCTGAAAACTTGCTAAAGTTGCACTCTTTCCCATTATTAATGGGACTTGTCATGAAGAAGTTCAATTGTATTGATCTGAGAACACATCTCTTGGGAACACCAAGCACTCCCTCCAACTGGACTTCAGTGCCACTGGTGACAATCTTGTGACTCCAGCAGTTCAGTCTGTTTTCAGTCTACTTCTCTGTCTATTTACCTGCCCCATAATTCATCAGCTATGATGGCATGGAAATAGTGTTAAAGCCCTACTAAATTTGTTACAAGCAACATCCATTACATCCCATTCTCCCTGCTTCCTTATCCACCCATCACCTTGCAAAGGTAATTGGAGTTCATCTTACAGTGATGTTGGTCTACTCCTTCAGCACCCATGAGTACTTCCCATCAAGTCAACATGTGTTCAACTTGTGTAAGCATTCCCAAACTCGATACTTGCACATCTAACAGACGTCTCCTCTGTCCTCACAAATTTGCTGGTAACACTGGAATTTCAGAGAAATTGTTGTGCTTTGCCTTTTCACTGATATCCAGTTCTAATGTCCATTAAGTTGATGAGATTGTTGCCATTTGGATCAAGCAGTGTTCATTAGAATGCTCTGAAATTTCAGAAATCTATTTCCATGAGGGAAATGATGGATGCATTTACACTTATTCCCCACCCTCCTCTGCAGAAAACTCTCCACAGCAATGATTTTTAAGCCCACTCTATTCTGTTTGTCTTAGGTGTTTTGGGCAAGTATGGGTGAGTGATGAGTTGATGCTTTAACTGAAGGTTGAAGGAGTTTGAATAAAACTAAACTGAGGCACTAGAAGAATGGAATTTGGAGGAAAAAAATTAAATGGGGAGATGAGATACATGAAATCTAAGTACTACCAGTTACAAAAGTGGAGAAAGTGCTCAAACAATCTGGTGGAAAAGAAATTAAATTCACTGCTAATTACCTCAGGCTGGACTGGAAGGTCATCTACATCTTACACAATTCTTTTGTTTGTTTTTTCTTTGCCGTTACTGTTCAGTTGGGGAGCAAAGAGTTAATTTA
The DNA here is from genome assembly GCA_013397195.1 of Hylia prasina. Lineage (NCBI taxonomy): Eukaryota > Metazoa > Chordata > Aves > Passeriformes > Sylviidae > Hylia > Hylia prasina. The sequence goes on from VYXD01010899.1 coordinate 565,476, forward strand.
AATGTACACACTGGGAAGTCCAGTAAAGCTCTGTCTGCAGAATTAGCAGTGTAATTCTGTTAAATCTGCAGTTTGCTGTGAAAAGTGGCACTTCTGCATGCTAAACTCTAAATCCAGATTAGAAGGTGTTAATGAATAGTGAACAAATCCTGCAATAATCATCCTACTCTGTGTTACTTTTATGGAATTGAGTGGGCAAATTCACCTCAAAATCTTACATAACTTTGCTTCTGTGAATGAAAGGCAGCTTGAACAATGGTAAACATTGCAATTATTTGGGTTTTTTTTTTAGTGTGTTATGTTGGTACTGGTTGTACCTTTATTCATCTACTACGATCTTGAGTTTGTTGATGTCAGTATTTAATTGGTTCTGTGGGTAGGAGTGGATCTTTACTGGGTTTTAATGCTTTTGTGATTTATCCATCAGGATATTATTGTGGTGGTGTTTTGGGGCTTTGGTTTACGTTTTTTGGTCACAGCAATAATCCTACTACTAATATATTTCCTACTAATTATGTTATTAGTAAATTACATTTACCAACTGATCTATTTGATTATGAATATTTATCTACATTTGTTAAATCTGCTATGTTTTTTCTGGATATGGCAAACCTGTTAAATTATTGAAAACCTGACTGTAATGCAGTAGCAATAACAACCTCTATGGTGATCTAGCAAGTAACAGGCTATCTGTCTACATTTCCTGTGTATAGTTAGTTTCTTCCCTCCTTTTTACTTTATTCTTTGGTCTAACTGTCTGTGTCAGAAATAGACTGCTGGCTGTAGCATGGAAATGGAAGAAATCTATACGGACTTCTGACACTGCTGCAATCTTTCTGGTGTGATCTTGAGGCTACTGATGGACTTGGATTTTCCTTTTTTTCCCAAAAAATGATAATGTTTGTTTAGCATATGATGACTAGTGTGTTCATTTTTTTCTTTTAGCTTGGAGACAAAGAGTCTCAGGGGCAACCTTATTGCTCTCTATAACCATATGAAAGAAGGTTGTCCTGTGGGGATTCAGTCTCATCTACTGATGGCAAGGTAACAGGTGACAAGACCACAGGAAATGGCCCCAAGTTGCACCTGGGGAGGTTTAGATAGGATATTGGGAAAAAATTGTGCACTGGAAGGATTTTCAAGCATTAGGACAGAATGAATAGGAAAGTGATGACATCACCATCTCTGGAATAATTCAAGAGGCATCTACAATGTGGCACTTGTGATTTAGTGATGAACACTGTGATCCTGGGGTTCGTGGTTGGACCTGATGATCTTAGAGACCATCAAGATTTTTCAACCTTAATGATCCTATGATTCTACTACATGTTATTCTTAAAAAAAAAAAAAAAAAAAGGCCCACGCTCAAATCTTGCTAAGACTAAATTCATTTAAGAGGAGGGGTGATTAGTGGTCTATTCCTCAGGCAGACTTATGTAGAGATACATTTCTCTTTGCCTCCTGAAGGAGGCTAGTGAGGTGAGACTGACTATGTGTCATCCAGCTAAAGGCTGCTGTGCTGTAATCTGTCAGTCACAGAGCTTCACATGAGGCCCTGAGTGTCCACTGGCAGCCCCAGACAAAAGACAAGGATTTTTTTCTTATCTACTAGGTGCTAAACTTATCTTCATCTCTCACCTGAGCTAGCTGGTACTGTTTTCCTTCTCCCCTGCTGCTTTTCAAAGTTCTTCCCAGTCTCTGTTTAATAGTTTATTTTTAACCAGTTCAAGAGTGTTGTTCAGGCTGCACACACAGCTTTCTACCTAAAAGGGTTATCTTTGAGACAACTGAGGGTAAGAGCATTTTGATTTATAATTTACAGGAAGTGTGTAGTTGTAGGTGTGCTGATGAATAGCTCTTTGGAGAGAATAAAAAAGAATTAACTTTCAAACAGAGTGGTGCCTTTGCTAATAAAAGTACAAATACATGGCTTCAGAAAGTATGCTTTTGTATTGTTTCCTTAATTAAAATTAGAAAAAAATTCCCTTGGGGAGAGAGAAACTTTAGTAAAACCAGCTTAAGAGGGTTTCTTTACTTAGAGAACATCCAAATTATCCTTAGGTACCGAGGTGATGCCTGAATTTTGCTTCACTTCATATATATGACTTTATAATAATTATAGGAGCTGGAAGTGTGGAAAATGCAGCATGTATTGTAAAGCAGCAGATGTAAAACCAATAAAATTTCCTTAAAATTAAAATATGCCATTCTCATGGGCCACATGAAATACTGTATTCAGCTGTGGTATTCCTCCATCTCAAAGTCTGTGGGAGGAAACAGATGAACAATAATTATTAAAAAATCCTTGATGCTTGAGATAAACTGAATGTAGGCATATGGAGATGTAGGGTAAGACCTGCAGCCATGATAGGAGAAGGATGAAATCTCTTCCTTAATCATTTGACTCAAGTGAGGGCTACCTCACTTTGCTGGTGCCAGCCCGGGGTGCTGTAACCCCCCTAGTTACGTCTGCTCTATTCCTATTTTACCGGTAATCTGCAATTATGTTGAGCTGGGGCAAAAGAGCAGTCTCAAATTTCTGTCCCTTTGTTTTGTGTCTCAATGAGACAATCCCTTTTCTGTGGCTGACAATGGAAATAGGCAGCAGTCTAAGTGGGATGCCTTTGCTGTGCTATCTTTCTTTCTTTTTCTGTAAAGTAGCTATTTGTTACAGAGTTGCAGCCAACATAAAGTGCTCTGAATCATGAACAATTAAAAACACATTACATTTGAGCCACAATTTCTGACTGTGAAATTGTCCATGACAGGTTGCAATGGGCATGCGTCTCGTCCTGTAGTAACTACGTCTACTTTCCTCTTTTGTTTTTCCATGGTAACTGGAATGGGATTATCTGAAAGTAAGATGCTGCTGTTCAGGGCTTCACTTTGCTCTCTTAATCCACATCATCCTCTAATAAGATAGCTTCAAAACTAATGAGAACCCTTGACTGCAAGTCTCATTAACCCACCCTCTGCCTCAGGTACTTATTAAGCATTCTCCTCTTGTTTGTTTGACTCTTGAGATACAGAAGTGAGGAGTGGAAGATGGCGTAAAAATGCTGTAGTGAACTTTTTTTAAATGTCCTGACTGGGGGAAAAATAACAGATGTCTTATCTCATTGCATCTTTCAAAACAGAGGAGCTGTCAGTGTCCTGATTTATTTTAAAAAGGAGGAAATTACCTGAGCTACAAAAATGTGCTGCTGACACAAGCTACACTCAGACTAGACTACCATGGGATGAATTAATGAAAATAATGTTGTTGGGCAATTTACAGTATAGCCCTGATTTGAAAAATAAAATTAGACAAGGAAGAACTGGTGCAGGATGGAACAGGAATACAAACAACTTTGTGGCTGAAGAAGAGAATAACCTCAAGGTCCCGTGCTGGGGGAGGGAGGTGTGGAAGTGGTGGAACAGAGCAGGATGAAAACTCATGATCCCTGGGAAAGCAGGACATCAGTATTCTCCATGCTTGTATTCCTACTTTTGTCAGCTTTACCAAGACACTGTGCAGTGATGATGGATCATTCACAGCCTCATACATTATGTGTCTGGCTGTACTAAACAATTAGTTGGGACATCAAGTGATGCTACAAACATTTAACCCCAGGAATTTGATATTCAGAGTATTTAATCGGTCTTCTTCGACTACCAATGGCATTATCCATTGTCTGCTGTATATGTCTCTTTATCATTTACCAAATGTTTTCTGCATTAACCAGATCTTATTTATATATTATATGAGAGAAAATAAAAGTTTAATTCTGTCAAATCTGTGTGGGATAAATATATGAAATCTGAAGATAAAACAAAATCCTTGCAGGAACAGAGTTAAAAAGTAAAGTGTCCCCTGATTTTACAATGCCATCCGTTCTGTTGAATATTCACCTTTTTTTTCCACACTTCTCATTGAAAGCTGTGGCTTCTTGTGTTATTGATATCGCTGTTGGAACCTATGCTATGTTAAGGTCTGTGTCTTCTGTGGCCTCTGAGGAGACAGACTGGTCTGTCACTGTGTCAAGTGTTTTTGTTCCCAGATGTGGTGCAGATATATCACCCACACTGTCAGGTAAGAAGTCTTAAATATGTGTTTTCTCACCTGTGAAAATGGCTGCAACTCTTAGCAAGAACACTTTGGAAGTAAATGACTACCACATAGTACACTGCTAAGAGGAGTGAAATGCTGAGTCCTAAGTATTGTTATGACAATTCTTTCAAAAATATTTTTTAGTTTTGTAGCTATCCTTAACTGTTCCACAAGTTTTCTTTGATCAGCCTCCGTATTTTTTGGACTATGCCTGTTTTCGTTTATTTGTAAGCATTTCTTTATGCTCATCATTATTAATTAGATAGCTACAAATTGTAGCCAAGAATCAATTTGTCTAGCAGCAATTTATCCTGACTAAAGCAGAAAAAAAATTAGGAGTGGAAGTTGTATTTTAAGCACCAGATGATTGTTTCAGAGGTCTTGATCAAATTAAATGGAGGATCAAATTAAGTGCCAACTGGTGACTAAATTATACTGTAGACACTGTGCTCGCAACAACTAGTTTTCCTCTTGTAAATGCTTATAAGGTGAAAATGGGTAGTTATTTAGAACTGCAGCAGCTGTGTCCCATATTTTTGACTCTCATTCATCTGTCTCTCAGTGACTTCAGAGGAAATATGGTTGCTCCAGAAGACACGTTCAAACTGCCCTAATGCAGCAGTTTGGTCTCTTTCCAAGAAATGCCATACAAGTAATGCAGTCACTGATTCCTAACTGAGGCAGTAACTAAGGAAAGCAAGCACATCAGAACTGCCAGTACATGAGCTATACAACTGGCAGGAATACAAAACATAGACAGCTCAGCAGAAACATTGTGTAGCTTTTTCTATCAAATACAGCAAGAATCTCTTGTTCACAGTCTTAGTATACCTACTTTTAAAGCAACGCAAATTTTGTGAAATAGCTCAACATTCTTCATTCTGAAGTGTAATTGATTTAAGTGCAGTATGGTGTTCTGTGCCTTTGCTGGGAAAGGGAATAAGCAGAAGAAAATGAGGTATGGTCTTGTAAAGTGAGATATTAAAACCAAAGCTGCAAATGGAGAATAAAATGTTTCATTGAGAAGTACATTAATGTTCACAGTGCTCTTTTTCTGCTCTAGTTGCACATGAGGCACCTCAGGCCAAATGCCATCCCTGGTGTGCCTGCCTCTCCTTTATGCAGTCATATGGGGTCAGGCAGAGTCAGTAATTAACAGTTGGTAGAATGAAGTCTAATCAGTAAGTCCTGACAGCCATTTTGCACCAATCACTTTAGACAACTCTATGCTCTATAAAACCTTACTGAAGAAAACAACTGAGTGCTCCTCTCTGAGTCCAGTGGCAGATTTGTGGGAATAGTTGCAAGGAGTGTGAAAACTTCCTTCTAATCTCCCATGCCTTCTCATTTTTCTGTGCAAGTGGCAAATCCTGTGAATAAGCTGAGTCAGTGTTTTCAGTCTCCAAAGGTGTCTTTTGTGTTCTACTCTGCTAATTACTTAGGGAAGAGTATCTTTGTTGTGAATTGGCTGAGATGGAAATTCCATTGCCATGCTGGTGTGGCCCTTGCTTTTAGCTGCCTGTTACGAAGTCAAAGATAACATATTTTTAGAGAAGAGAACATGACATACCTATAAAAAAACTTTGAATAAATCAATCTTGGTATGAGGGCTAAACATAACATACTAGAGGGAGATTGTCCCAGAAGTTGCCTTACAAGATGGGAGTCCAATGGCTTTAGGAGAAGGGAATACAGGTGACCTGGCCCCTGATAAGTAACAGCTGTGTTAATTACCCAATACAGCCTCACCCCTGATGAGACACAGCTGTAGCCAGTAAAGATAAGTGATAAAAGGGAGTGGGTTAGCTGGTGAGGGGAGGATCACCGAGGAGGAGCAACCTTGAGGAGGAGGGATCTCGAGGAGAGAGAATCACTGCTGTAAGGTCAGTCTGGGTTTGCAGTTAGAGCCTGTTGTTGGAACCTGCCATCATAGTCCAGTTAGGTAAAAACTTGCATTCAAAGTCTGCAAGCCAATACATGCAGTCATAGTTTAGCAGGAAATAACCAGCAGTCAGAGGCTGCAAGGGAAACCCACAGCAGGAGCTTGCTGCAGCCAGAGTCAGTGAATAGTTGGAGTCAGGATTGCTGAGCTGTGAAAAGGAATAAACCAGGACCCTTTTCATACTGTGATTGATAATCAAGAAGTCTGTGTCTCGGTTTATTTCTGTCCTCTAACAAGAGAGCTGCTGCAACACAATGGTCATCGACTCTCTCTCCTAATCCTGTGCAATCTGGGATTTGGGTTGAACATTATTTGGGGTTCATCATCTACACAGAAGGTTCATTCAGTGATCATGAAGTTCTCATCCCCTTCACCCACTCTTTCTTGACTGTCCTGGGCTGTAGACAGTGCTACTAGAACAAGCAGCCAGCACCCATGAGATTGTCTGTGTCTGATCAGGGAGGTTTCAGATAGGAGCTGCTGTTCCATTCTGGCATAATACATGTGTTGTTTGGACCCTACACGTGGTGTTTAACAAGCACTCAGGAGAGAATGGCAATTAGGGTAAATAGAGAGCAAGGCTGAATCACTGTGGATTTGCAGTTGATGGTGTATTGATTTAAAGGAAAAGAATGTTGAATTTTTTGCAAGAGGTGACGGTATAAAAGCAGGATAGCAAAGCTAGCAAAACTAATGGTATGTGTAATGACTTAGGAGTGAAAACAGTGAGAAGAGAGAGGTGTGATAATCTCTCAGGTACAGAGTAAGTTGGTAATGTTCCTCTCAGTTTACTGTGATAGTTAATCATAGTTTAGGATGTTCTTGGCTTGTTTGTGATGAACCTGACAGTAATTTGTCATGAAAATTGTAAAATATAAAATATTTATATAAAAATATAAAATGCATTTTAAAATACATTTAAAAAAATATGGCAACTCTGTTATTGTTATGCCCTTCTAGATTTTGGATTCTAGTGTTTGTTCTAGTTATTAGGAGAATAAGTATGGTAGTCAGTAGATTTATTTAATGGACACATTTTTATTTACTGAGTTGTTCCAATGTTTTTCTTAGCTCTGTGATGTAAGTTATAGCATTCAATGCTGATACCTGCAGTGTGTTGCAGAAGTCTACTTTCTCAAGTGATAGAAAAAAGGGGACAATGCCTTTCACATGTGGAGAGCTGCTGTTTTGTAGTAGCTTTCACTGGATCTGTCTAGTACAGCTGTGAAAGCGTTTCGGTCATTTTCCTGGGAAGAGAGATCAAATACTTGTGGGTTTTCATGTCTGTTACCAAAATCTGACTGCAGCCGTGAAAGGACAGTCAAATTTCTCTCTTGTGCTATGTCACTGTGTTGCTGACTTAACGAACATTGTCACTGTCTCCAGGCACCTGGGATAGCCAGAGGGTTAAATCCTACCAAAGGCATTTTCCCTCTAGTTCCTTAGATTTTTGGCATCGCTTCTGAAATGTTGGCAATAGACAGCCTATGGTTTTTCAAACTGCCCACTCTCAGCAGACATCCTGATTTAAGGTGGCCAGCTGTTCATCATTACTCAGGGCACTCATTAAAGCCTAGATCTGCTGGACTCATCATTACACTGAAGTTACGGAGTAATGTTATTAGTAATGCAAATTGGGGTTGAATTCAAATACTTAAACTTTTGTTCAGGGTCTTAAATTTTAATCAGGTTTCTCTTTAGCTGAAATATCATTTTCATAATGTTAAAATTTATGCAAAGTAACGTATTATTTATTGTGATTTTATTGAAGATTGACATCAAATTAACTCTTAGTTAACAGTCAGTTTTAATATAGTTATTCAATTGCAGTGACTTGAAAGATAACAGTGAAATGACTGTGTATGGTGTTGTTTATATTACTGTTTATAGATTTTTTTTTTATATTAAGAAATCAGCAAAATCTTAGCCTATGGTTTAATACCACTATATTAGCACAGACATTATGGAAGTGCTATGGGTATGTCAATGATGTTACTGTTAAAGCTAAAGGTTGTGTTTATTGGTCATGAAATTGGTAAAAGTGCAAACTAAGCTAAGATTGCAGTAGTGGGGCAAGGCAGACAGCAACTGCTTGGTGCTCTGGGGACATCAGGGTATTTTGATTAATACTGGACTGCACAGAGAACCATGGATATGAATTAGTCTCAATTCACTCTTTTACTGGTATCAGGATGGGAGTAACACATAGTGGTGTTTAAATTTGGCCTGAATCTGCTACTTTTTATGGATTTTGTGAAGTGCAACCAAAACTTATATTAGAAGAGTATTTAATTGGTATTTTGCATTAAAACCAAAAAACCCAAACAAACAAAAACTAGAACAATTTTTTTTATGTTCCAAACCCACACACTAGAGGTATAACACATGCACAGAAGTGGAAGAGCCTCAGTGGGATCAAAGGTGCAATTTGCCTGGGTTTGTTGGGTGTGGTGGTTTTGGTTTGTTTTTTAGTGTTCACATTGCATAAACTGTCAGCAGGAAAGAAATGGCATTAGAAGCATTGCAACATTTGTTCTTTTTGGTTTTGGTGGTGTTTAAACTAACTCTTCACTTATCTTCATTATTCCCTAAATACATTTCTTATTCTAGCCTGAACACAGCAAGACAAAGCTTTAAGGTGCTGTGAATTTTATATTTTTTGTCTATTATATTGAAATGCCTTCTATCAAATTTCCATTCTGTATGTTGATAAACAGTTGAAACACTTTAATATTCTCTCTGACAGCTAAATACCCTATACTTTTTTGACTGTTCATTATACAGCATGTTTTCCAAGTCTTCAGTCATTCTTTAGGCTATTTTTAATAGAGTCATATATTGTCACATTCTTTTTTGGTAAATGCATATCAGATCAGAATTCTTATATATTGCTTATTACATGGGCACGTAGGGCTTGAGTCTTTCCCCTGTATTTCAGAATTGATCCTGTAAAACATCTCTTTTCACAGCAAGTTTCATGAAAACATTTCCTGGGATACTTAGATGTCTAGGACTCTGCAGCAAAGGACTTTGGTTGATAAACCTGGAAATAGAGGTTGTGTGATTGTGTCTAATACCTAGCCCAGAAGTCTGTATCATTAGAAGATGAATGATTTTATGCTTGAGTAGAGGGGGAATGTTTAAAAAACTGTTTAGGATGATCCAAATGTGTTGCTGTCCACCCTCTGTTTATCTCTAAATTTATTGCCTAGAGTCTGGGGTACCTCTCTCCTCCCCTGAGCAGTGGATTTAATATCTAGGCAGTATGTTAGGTCTCAGAACACATCTCTAGAAATGCTGCTGTTCAACCATGGTTCCACATTTAAAGCAACATTTTAAGGCCTATTACTTTGGGAGGTTTGAATTGGTGTAATGCATGCCATGCTGATCTTGTGTAATTATAATTCATTAATTAAGGTCAAATCTAATCCTTTACAGAAATCTATTACATTAACAAGTTTACCCACCTATCAGCAAAAGCTCATTTGAAAACAAGATTTAGAATTCATAAGCCCATGTTCATTGTCTTTGATTACATTGCATTCCTTTAATACCTGACAGTGCCATAAATTAGTCATTTCATTATTTTATTGGGATTGGTGCCAGGTCTACTGATTGCTGATGTTAAACTAGTCAGCCTATTTGCCTTTGTGAAGTATTGTTCCATCACTGCTTTGTTTTCTTGTACTGTTAATCTTTTTAGGTCTCCAGAAGTTACTGAAAATCTGCTTCTGTGGTTCAGGTTACTTCTCAACCAGCTCTTTTTTGTATGACTGCATACATTTTGTGCCTTCTTTGTTTTGCTTTCCTAAGAACTTTATAATTTGAAACGTTAAACTGGCATTTATGTTTCAACAACTGAAGATGATGCAGAAGTATTTTGTTATCTTGAAGGGATGCAGATACTTTTCATTATTCCTTCACAGTATTCATGAGAAAAATGTTTAATACTTATGCCCTTTTTTATATTATTGTATATAACTTGTAATCCATAGGCACTATTACTGAGATCTTTTGTGTTCTTGTGCTTAAAAAATCTTTGAATGCTAGTCAGACAGGTACTTTTATGTCTATTATTTGTTATATAAAATTTCTGTGCTTTGTAGCTTTTAATTCATATTCAATGTTATAATGTTGTCAATTTCTTTGTGTGTGTGTTGACAGATTTTTCTTCTCTCTAAAAGTGACTTCTTAGTCCAAGTGATCTTCATTCATAACAGATGGATTGTGACTTTTGGGGACATCTCTTAGTTGTTTTAAATCATCTTTAGCTATCTTAACTATAATTTGCAGTTTTTTGCTTCTTTAGGGTGAGTAGACTGACATTTTTAGGCTTGACAAAAGGACACATTTACAGACCTTACACTCAGGTTACTAAGTTTCATTTTTACACTTGTATGCAACAAAATAGTGATGTCTGACTCTAAGAATTGGTTAATTCTCTTGTTTTGGGAATTTTTCATCTGACCAGGTGATGACTGAGGTAGAATGACCATGTGTTGGATGTGGAATATTTGTGAGTCAGATTTTTTTTCATACAAAACAAGTAAAAATTGCAGAACATTTTAGTTCTAATATTCTAAGACCTCTAATATTTGAGGTTTAGTTTGTTTTTCTCAGCAGCAGACAACTTACAGGAGAAGTTTATGCTGTACTCCAGTGTACAGTGGAGATGTACACTGTAGAGATGCCACCTACTATCTTAAATGGTGAGCATTTATCTGGAAATGTTTGGGAGCTCTTGCTTCAGAGGTGAGGTGGACTTGGAGAAGAGCAGTACTCCCCACTTTCCTTTGCCAGCTGATTCCTATTGGTTGCCTTTAAATAATTACATTTTAAACACATTCCACTTTTAATTAACTAATTTTTAATGCCATCTACTCTGTGTTGATGTACGTGAGGATCTCTTGGTTCTGTAAATGGGTCCTCACTGGTAGAGTAGCTATAATTTCCTCATTTTCAGGCCATATCATTGGTACAGTGTCCCACTGTGGGCAATTTCTGAAATTTTTATGGCACTTAGATTTCTTCCAAGTTCCCTTAAGAGCATATCTGTATTTCTTGAGTACACATGGGTTCAGAGAGGAAAGAAAGTTAATCATGAGGGCAAAAAGCCCCACTGATGTAGTGGAGAGAGTGGATTTATGAGCTATTAGCATGTTCTTGTCCTTGCAAGTTTTCTGTGTGTAAATAAGAAGAGGAAATTCAGGAGATTATATTTGTTCAAGTAGGTGCTGATTTAGACGAGGACTTAAGTGTGTGTCTCGTCCTCAGAATGCAAGAAGGCTCATCTCTATTCAACAAAGCTTTTATGTCACCACTTAGAGATAGGCACATGCTCAAGTGCTTCCCCAAAATAGAAACGTAATTATTTTCTGTGTGTTGACTTAAAGCACTTTGCTTAGGCTGGCACTTGTCATGTCTTCAGTAATCTATTCTCCATTACTAAGCAAACCCCTCTGTCCTTTCCAGTGAAAGGTTTAAGGCTGAGTTTTACAATACATATACCTGTCTGTGCCTCTGTGTTTGCAGTAGTGAACTTCAGTGACAGATGGAGAGCTCAGGTGGGAAATTACAAGCTATGGTTAGCAAAATCCCCTACTTGCTTTCCTTTTTCCCTGTTTATTCAAATATAATATCAGACCTGATGGATTTTTTTATATCAGTGCTGGGAAATACCTTTTGTACATATTAAAAGTGCTGCCTTTGGAAAATATTTTTTTGTCTGTTGTTTGGCTTTTTTCCCTTGATTTCACTTTTTCTGGTTTTTGGGTTTTATTGCTTTGTCTGGGGTTTTTGTTTGCTTGCTTCTTTGATTTTTTTCTAATTGCGTTTGATATGTTTATGTTGCTGTCCTCAGCTGGATTATTCTGGAAGAAAGGAGCTGTACTAAGAGAAGAGAGTCTTTGCGTAATTGCTGAGCCTTGTATGCAACAGGGCAATACTTCTGTTCATTCCCATGGCAGATTAAAATGAAAAACAAGTGGTATTTTTCAAAGGCAGCTGAAGTGATCTGAGTAGTTTTCTCCTCAAAATGTCCAAAATAATTGGATTCTAGAAACAGTCCTTGTGGGGTTTTTGGCTTTTTGTGGGGTTTTCGGGTGTTTGTTTTGTTTTGTTTTTAGGTATCAATCTGTCAAAAGTCAGGTCAACATCAAAAATTTTCTGGCCTGCAATAGGGGGCGGGGGGGGAGTCTCCTTGGACAAGGTTCTGCTCCTGGAAAATGAATTATCTATATGCAACTTCTTTTAATGTAGAAATAGAGAAAAAGTGTGCAAGATATTTTAATCCTACAAGAGTTTAAAAAAAATATCAATGTCGTTTGAAATGTTGTCCCTTAAGACAATGGCAATGCTTCAGTTCATATGTTATATTACAGAGTTAATGTGTCTTCTCTTCTGAATGTTATCTGGGCAATTAGGGATTCATCAAGTTTTGTTGTTTTTCAGCGTGTAATCCTTAGTGAGTGCATAGCTCCCATTATTTTAAGGATGAGCTCATGTGCCTAATTTCTTGTGCTCTGCGTGTTTTTCTACTCCTTACATTTTTAGACAGATAAGTTTACTCGTTTATACACATATGCTTCTCACATATGCCCCTGTGAATCCTGTGTGTCTCTATGGTTCCTCACCTCATACAGTACGCCTAGTACTCTCATGATTGAGTGGGAACACACTTTGGAACCTTTAACTTGTAAGGCTCATCAAAAGGCAAACCCATCCACTCCTGTTTGGTGTGAGCCAGTGTATGTCTGTATTATCTCAAGTGACTCCGCTAAAATATTAGTATTTTGTTGAATTCATGGTAATAATTGCATGTGTTCTTGCAATACATGGACTTGTCTGTACTAACACCAGCACTTTGTGCAGGCTGCAGAAGCATCCAAATTTGAGGAACTCAGCTGTAGAGCTGGCCTGGAAGAAAGGAGGTGACAGCAGTAAAGCCATGAAATAGTGTTGAGGATCTGGGATGAATTTTGTCTTACCTTTACCATCCTCTGTGATGATCTTTATTTAAATATGTTTAGGAAAGATGACTAGAGCAGTGATGCTTGCTGTGCAGCGCTGCTATTGAAGATATCCTAACCCAGATTTCCACTGATAGGTCACTGCTAGAGTTTGGAGGCCAAAAACAACTAAGAAAATCAGACACAGACCATGAAATATTATTTGAATTAGCAGCAGGAATAAAATGATATTACTTTTGAGGTATTAAGCTGATATATTTGTCTTTTGCTTCAGGGTGTTCACCCATCTCCCTGCAAGAGTTCTTTGCTTGGTTTTTCAATGATTTGTATTTCTTTGATATGTGCAAGGGACCATCTGGGAAGATTTCTCTTTGGGACAGAAACTCTTCTGGCTGTGAAGAGAGATAATGAATGCTCCATTGCCTGCCTATTACCAGTGAGAGAGAAAAAAATGAATACAAGTGGGGTTTTTTTCCCAAACCTCTCTCCAACCTCATCCTGCTGGATTTCTGAAGGGGCTTGGTCTTCCAGAGGTCTTGGATTGGGTCAATAGGCAAATGTGTACTTGCCAATACAGGGCAATGGAGATCCATGTTACTGGAGGGTGCATGTCAGGCTCACCCACCTCACAGCCAACACCTTAGTTCAGATTACCTGGTTATTCCTGCACTATATAATTTGCAGCCTGCTTGTCAGTGTGTGACAATGCTTTATAAGGCATTTGGGGTGGGTAAAATTGGGGTGAAGGAGACAGCGGGTGAATGACACCTCCTGTTCTTTTACCAGGAAGGAGCTGGATTGCTGAGAATATTTTTTTTAATTCTGGTTACTGTACTTAGAGACTGCAGGTGCTCCTTAGTCTTTATGCTCACATCTCAGCATCTCACCAACTGTGCAGAATGAAGAAAAAAAATCCCTTCTTTCTCTTGGACACATTTTGTCTGAAAGAACTTGAATTTACATTATTGTTTTGGTGCTGTGTTGCTGTTTGGTTTTGGTTTCGTTTTGTTCTTTGTTTTGTGTGCCTGTTTTGGGGGTTGTGACACTAAGCTCTATGAAAATCCAGCTTGAATTTAGGCGTCAATGCCTAGGGCCCAAAACATGTTTTTGATTATAGCTGCAGAAGAGCATACACAAGGAGTGGAGTACTTAGCTCATTAGTCAGGTGTCCTGTTCTGCATCACAGCAGGTGAGACTTGTACCCAGACCTTTGTTTTTGTTTAAGGCATTATTTTTGCCAGCCAAACTCTCCTTCTGCATCAGTCAGGAAGAAAAAGGGTTTGAATTTGTTGAGGGGCAAAAAATGTTTAGCATATTTTGGAATCAAATAATGGGAAGCCCGCCAATTTTTATACAGCATTTGGTTATAGCAAAATTATAATTTGATCATGGACGTTAAAAATAATTTCTCAAGTGTTAAAGGCTTGAAAATAAAATATGTTACACAGTGCTTTCCCTTTAGCTCCATATAGTAAGGTTGTAGCTCTTTCTGCCTGTGCAGAACTTCGCTCGTGAAATCTCTCATGTGCAGGAAGATTGAAGAGAAGACATTCAGCTCTTTTTTTTGAAATGTCATCACTGCAGCAGGTTCCAACTCAGATTATTAGACTGGAGAGATGATCAGTATGTGGATCCTTATTTCCCAGTCATCTGAGACTTAAAATACTGTGTAGATTAGAAATTAGTTGGAAGGGTGAATAGAATGTCTACCCATGCCAAATCTAGATTTCTGTGGTCGTGCTAACACAACTCTTCACAAATTACACAGTGCAGGACACAAGGCTGCATGGGCCATAAACTTTAAAGGCCCTCAGTGGGATCTGTTTGTTTTAGACTCTTAATTATGGCAAATTTTTTCCTGACGATACAATGAGTTTAGAAATACAGAAGGTTATGTGTGCTTGGTGTCCTGGATGGAAACACACTCTGTAACTATCTAAAATAAGAGATGGTTTGATGTTGGAATTGGAAAATAACAGATATTGCAGGCATCAGAGATGTTCCAAATGAGAATCAATGATTCTCAACTAAGCAGAAGCTCATAGGCACAGTTAGGACAATAAACATCTTACAAAAATCTGGAGGGTGTCCAAATCAAGCGGAAACAAAGTGTTGTCAGGGGTGGTCCATGAAATATAATGAAATAAAATTTGGCAAAGCAAAAAAGCCAAGCTGAAAATTGCAGAGGATAAGGGGAGAAAAAAATCCCCAAAACAGCAACATTCTCTTGAAGAAACTAGCATCAGTTTTCACATATTCTGAGGTATTTGGCTACTGGGCTATCTACTTTGTCAGAAAGAATCTAGCACTAGGTGCTTCTGAATGGGTATATGTGTATGTGTGGGTATATGTTTAGCATTCTGTCCTGTCAGATACAGACCCTCTAAGTGGGGAATATATTCTTTCCTTTAATGTGAGACAGCTTGGGTGAGTGGGGGAACCTTTTGATTGCGGAGATTTTTACACCCAGGTTCTGAAAGCTTTCACTGTTTCTCTATTTTTGGTAGGCTTGTAGTTAGCAGATAAGTACATAGTTGTAGAAGAGAAAACCTGCTGAGGAGAGAATGAGAGGATGCTGACAGCTCTTTACTTTTCCTTAAGCACTCTGCAAGGTCCAGTGTGGTCTGGAGAGAGGTTTTTCTTTAAAATGTCAAGCCTTGCTCCTTTTCTTTCTGGTACTCAGCCTCTTGCCCAGGTCTTCTCTGGTGCATCTGAAAACTGAGAACAGGTGCTGTGCTCAGAGTAAATATTGCTGCTTCCCACTCTCTGCCTTGTGTAGCCCTCTGTTCCCAGAGAGAGTCTGCATGCAAGTGATGCATAAATGAAACCATTGAAGCTTGGGCCGCAGGTTTCTTTCTTGTTTTTATGTCCTGCTGAAATTCTGGAGCTCCTCCTTTTCATCTTTGCTCTCCTGGGATGGAAATGTTAAGTTTTGAAGACATGAGGCTGCTGCTGCTACTTGTTGCTAAAACACAAAGTGAGAAAAATGTTTCTGCCTTCTGTATTTATCAGGCACCAGACCCTTAACAAGATAGAGCCAAACTAGGTTGCTTGAAATCAAGGGATCCTCTGTGAAAGTTGCAAGAGATTTGAGTTTTTTCTGTGCATGGAGCAAAAACAAGATGTACACAATAAGCTGTGGTTGTATCTCAGCTTGTCAGAAAAAGATAAGGTTGTTCTGGCTGTTATTCAAGGTCAAGCAAGGCAATGTAGGTAAGTATAAAATGTTTAGTGAGACTTCAGCCTGGGACAAAGAAATGCAACAACCAAAAGGTTTCTTTTGGTGAAGAATTAAATGCTGGAATCCATATGCTGTAAACTAATGTTTACAGAGTCGGCAGCACCCAACAGAGAGGGAATTTCTTTTCTTCTAGGAGACTCAAAGAGGATGCATGAGAACCTGAACTTGTCAAACAGCAGACTTAGAAAAAAAATTTATGAAATTTCACAGCTATTGCTAAGAGTGGGGAATAGTGGGAGATAAGTAGAGTGACTTAGTACCAGGTAGCAAATGATATAGGGCTTTAGAAGTGCAGTGATATGTGGCTTGTGAACAGGTAAACTGACAGATACCAAAATCCCCAGCAAGAGGGACCATTACTGAGCAGATGCTCCTTGAATGAAGCTGTGAAAGTGCCAGTACTCAGTCCAGATCTGGCTGTTCAGCACTTTTGTTGGTGGTCTAGGAAGTAAACACAGAACTCCTACTGAAGTGAAGAGCAGTCAGAAATGCACACTGGGTGAGAGAGATGAAAGACTTTGGTTTATCAGAAAACTGCCTAGGGAACGTATGCAGTGTAGTATATAAAAACAGAGGGGGAAAAATGGGTTCTGAAATGTATTTAGTTTAGTGAGGGAAAAGGTAGAGATAGAGCTAGTGGCTGAAAGATAAAGGCCAACAAATTGAAAGAGGAAATATCACCCTGCACACAAAAATTCTAGCAAGAGATTGACCACTGGAACAAATTACCATGAGTAAAAAAGAGCTTTCTGTCTCTCTTCACATCAAAACTGTCTGGAAGATATATTTTTAACCAAATAGAATTCATTGGTCCTAGGGGTATGTGGGCAGACTGTATTGTTATTAGATATAAAGGTGGACAGGGTACATAATTCTAAAACGTTTTTGAAACTGTAACTCTGAAACAATAAACCACTGCAGGCAGTGGTTTAAATTCAGTATGAATCTCTACTATTTGCTTTGTGCCTTCCCACAGGAGGCTGAAGTGGTTATGCATTGCAGTAGAATCCCATCAATTTAAATAGCACAGCAGTACTGTGTACAAAGGAGGAGAAACACGTAATATGGAGCTTTCTTACCCTTGCACTGGTGTCTGCATTTATACCTGCCATTATGGGGTTTGGTTTCAAGTCAACAGTTAGGTCACAGTTTCTGGAGTTGGATTTTCTAGTTGCAAGGACTCTAATGTGTCTTTGGGAGTCTGAAGCAGACACTGGCAGAGTGTTCTCAGCTTTCCATGGGAAAAACTGGAGCTGTAATGGTGTAGCAATAGTGTAAGAAACTCTGTTATTCTTTTCCTCTTCTGTTATCCTTACAGAAAAATCAGCCTGCTATAAGGCAATGAAGATTTAATCGCCCTGTAATTACAATGATTCATCAGAAACTTGTTGAATACCATCACGTAATTCTTCATTAGAATAAGGATTAGCTGTTCCTTAAAAAATAAGGAGCTACAATATCTTTTTCTACAGGAAGCTTTGTCTTTAGGAGGGATGTTGTAATAAGTATATTTGGTATGAAATGATGTTTTTTCAACTAATAATAACTGCCTCTTTTTCTTCACCTTTTTAGGTCATAGTTGTATTTGACAAATAATTCAGTTTACAGCATGTTATTGCTCATAAAATGCAATAGTTTGTCTCAATGTCTAGAAGAGAAGACTAACCAGTAAAACCTCTGTTTACAAACTTGTGTTTTGCAAGCCAGAGAGCTTATCTGGTGAGCTCAAAATGCCTTGCAAGAATGGGCTGCCTTTAAGAGATTCAAAAAGCATACAAGTCCAGGGATGATTGGAAGGAGAGTCTTGTATTTGCCAATTAAAGCCTTCTTACAGCCTTGGGAAAAAGAGAAAAAATGTACGTAGGAACATACGCACTTGCATGTCTGTCTCTCGCTGCCATGAAGGCTTTGACAGAATTAAGTGAACCATAGTGAATATGTACCATGGAAGCATCTGGTCTGTGGTTTCAGCTGAATGTCCTTCCTTTCATTCTCTGTTTGCTTGTGTGTTATGAATTTCGTGGACTGGCTCAGGTTGTTCACACTGCCTTGCAGGCAAAGGATGTTTCTCTCAGCACAGCACTCAATGTCCTTCAAAACAGATTGACTTCCCTGGAGAAACACAAGTGTCATTCAAGCAGAGATGATACAATGGAAATCTCATTCTCATGGTTTTCTGAATTGAAACAAATTGCCTTATTTTTAGGACAAGTGAGCATTCCAAATAAAAATATGACCTGGAGAGACCCAGTCAAGAATAGATTATGTTCTTGAATTATGCAACTTGTAAGCAAATGAAAGGAAGCTGGCTGGAAATGTTGCTATAATCCTTGCAAAAATGAAAGTGAAACTCTTTCTCTGTTCTCTATGTAGCATACTAGCTTTGGTATCTGAATGTCAGGAGGGGAAGAAAAAAATACCATGAAATTTAATGGTAAGGAGGAATTGAAAAAATAGAATAAATGAAGAAAAAATCCTGACTTTTCAAAAATTTCAAATGTGAGTAACACTAAACTTTCAGTGTTTCTCTCTGTGTGGTCAGTCCTATAATTATAGGTGGTCAATTTTAATCAGTTAAAACCCTCTTGTTATTTTAAACATGTTTTTGATTGCATCTTCTGTGAAAAAGAAGGATCATGAGCAGAACACATGAACCTAGAGGAAACAGAAGTACCATTATGGCTCCGTAAGAAATGGGTTTGATGACTGCTCTCCTTTTAAGTTTCTTTGGTCATTTCTCTCCCTTCCTCTCAGCTAAGGAGAAAACGTATTTGGCTCTGCAAGGGAAACAACTCACCCCTTCTATTTTGTGAAAGCAATATGGATAATGAAAACTCTTGAGGGAAGTGGGGCAGCAGTTGGAAAGCTGTCATTAGACTCTGGGGAAGCTACTTGTACCCTGGTGGGCCACTTCTCAAGGTCCCCCAATCTACGGTAGAAAAGACAGGCAGTGTGGGAGCTGCAAATAAAGGGAAGTGACTTCACTCAACCAGCATCTTCAAGTAGAAACTTGTCATTAGAGAATCTGAACTAGGGATAATTGTTCCTATGACCCAGACAGATCCATTGTGGAATACAACTAGGTATACATCCATGCCTGAATATGAGGCAAATGCTATTGCTGAATAATTATTCTTGTGGCTTCTTGTACACGCTAAATATAGAAGAATGGAGCGTAATACAAATTGTTTAAAAGTTACACCATTTCTGCTTGGGAGATTATTTTCTGCTAGCTAGAAGAAGCAAGAGGAAAGCTAGTTCTTGTTGAACCCAGGACAAAATATAAGACCAGTCAAGTTGGTGCTTTGTGTTCGAGGTGGTTGGAATGTGATTATTTACAGGGAATTCTATCAGTGAAATCTGTTCTTGACCACATGTTCCATGTGTGCAGGGATGTGTGTTCATGAGCAAAAGTATGAAAACGCTCAGTTTAGATTAAATTTCAGGAGAACTGGGTTGTAGGAATCCATCCAGATCCTTTCTCCACCTTCACAAAATCAATTCCGTTTTGATGATAAGATGCGTCTTCCTCATCCACACAGAACTCTCCATTTTGCAGTCTGGAATGTGTCCTTTTTTGATATGTGAAATCTTAGTTTAAGGTTTAGACTAAATCTTTCTTGAAAGATTCCAGGTACTCAAGTAGTCAGTTGAACCCCTAATCTCCTCAGAATTTTTTCCTTTCTTTTTATTATTTTCAGGTAGGAGAGAGACAATTTGCTGCTTTTCCAACCTATATTTCCTTTATCTGAAAATGTGGGAGATTGTGTAAAGAAAACTTAATTTGAGAGAATTGCCTGCTCATGAATTTACAAAGATGTAGCAAATAAATTTTCAAAATAAGTTTACATATACCAAAAAATAGTCACGAATTTTCATTCACAGAGGTTTATGGCAAAAGAATTGCAAACACAGACAAGAAAAAGAGTCTTATTTTGTTGAATATGCACACACAGTAGCAGATGAGGTTTCTTGTAGAGTAGTGGTAGTGAACGATAGATGAATTATCTTTCCTCGATGTACCTCAAAACCACACAAGGGAACCTGCTTTATAAACTAGTTCACTGTCATCATGAAAACTCATAAACAATAAAGACATTGTGAAGTGCAGCTTTACTTTTCTTGGAATGAAATGCCTATTTTTGAAGACTTTATTTTTTCCTTATTTGAAATCCCAATAAAGTTTATGAGAATGTTGTTTCTGAAATTCTAATTTAGCAAGAAGAGAAATGAGAGTACACATTCAGGTAAGATTTATGTGATCTAAAAACACACACTTCTTTTTTCACATTTTGAAATGAAAGTTATTTTTAATCTACAGATAATAGGAATGTTAGAAACAACCTCCAGAAAATGGAGACAGAACAATATTTTAGTTTTCTCTGTAAGAAATGGTTTAGAAATAAATTGTTCACAGTTAAGTCTGTGCACTGAAAACAGATTTTTCTTCCCCCCTCTGACATGAATGGAAAGATGCCTTCAGTGTATGGCTTAGAATGGGACCTTTACTGCAGTCTTTATAATGGAATTGTTATCAAGAACCTCTATTATGAAGCTGGAGGTTTTCATAGCTCAGTGAAATGTCTGCTTTCATTATTTTATTTCAGGCCTTAATATGAGATACTTAATGATATTTTCAGCACATTAGTATTAAAATGTAAGAAGACTTTTAACTTACACTTTGAATTCAGTGCTTACAAAGAGTTAAGCTATTTTTTTCTTCTTGACTTCTTGTGTCAGACAAAGACTTACCCTTAACAGGGGAGAGGCAGCTTAGAGAGATGTTCTGTCATTGTTGTTTTGGGCTTTTATTGCTGTTCTCCATTCTGTCTCTCTCCTCCCCTGCACTCTTCAGGAGACTCCAATGGTACCTTTCCTTGTGGCTGGTTAACTGTGACCAGGCACTCTGTGTGCTCTGCTCAGTTTCTGTGCCGGACTTGCAAGGCTAAAGTATCTTGTGAGAAGAAATTGAGTGACAAGTGGATTTTACTATCATAATCTCTAATCTTTAGGCACTTAAGCAATCCCTGCCCCTTATAATTGAGGCTCTAATTAAAGTGTTTAACAGAGAAACAGAACACTCAGTTCAGAACACGTGCTCCTCTGCACAACTCACATGACAGACTTGGTTAAAAACACTCAGGAGCACGGCATATCCAGTCTGTGGCTATAGAACTTGCTGATTCTTAATAGGAACAATGGGTTCTCTAAAGGCTAATTTAAAATATGGATATAAATGCAATTACTATAGTTTCTTGTAAAATGCTTTTATTGCAAATTCTTGTCTTTCAAAATTTTATTGGTTTTTTTGCAGAGGTTTCCATTTCAGACTAAAATAAATGCACAACCTGTAATGATGCTAATGTGTTAAAACTATGAGTAGCCCCAGTAGTAATTATCATAGTCTCGTAGAAAGGTTTGGGCTGGAAGGGACCTCTTAACATGTTGTGAACACACCTTTCCTCCCCTCTTCTCCACCACTGGCAGGGATATCCTTCACTAGATAAGGCTGCTCAAAGCCCCAGTCCTTCCAGTTCTGGTAATTTCTCTGGGTAATGCACAGTCTCACCACCCTCAAAGTTAAAAAACCCAAAAAATTCTTCCTTATGTCCTAAGTCTAGCACCTTACAATTTAAAACCATTTGCCCAATGGTTTACATGTGCATTAAAAATTACATTAAAAACATTTGCCCAATCGTTGCCAATTTGCAACGGCAAATTTACAGGCTTTGATGAAAAGTCTATCCCTTAAAACCCTTCTTTATATAGGGTCAATGTGAAATATTTTTTCTGAAGTTAGGAAAAAAGATGTAAAGTAACTAATTCAAGCTGCCAAATTTGCAGAACGATAAACATTTAGCAAGTCTGATTTGTATAATATAAAGCCTATCTACACTATTACTTTTGAAATATGTTTCTCAGAAATATGTTGGTGGAATTTTTGACTGCTGAAGATATGCCACAAGAGTTTTCCTATCACAAAATATCTACTGTTCTTGTCCAGGGGTTTGAATAGTCCATAGATTGATTTATTTAATTATGTATATTGTTTCAAACTGTCTTTAGTTATGTATACCTGAATAAAGAGGAAAAAAAATATCAAGGAAACTGCTGAAAAGAATGCTGCTTCTAGCAAGGTGTCTTAGTTTGGGGCAAATTTGGGAGGAAACCTCCGAAGGGGGTTTCCTCTGGAAAGCCAACTCAAACNATAAAGAGGAAAAAAAATATCAAGGAAACTGCTGAAAAGAATGCTGCTTCTAGCAAGGTCACCTGGAAGCTCTTTTGACTTAATCTTATTCTGTTTCTGTCTAGTAATATTGCCAGGGTACTGAAAAATGTCATACTGTGACATTACTAGTCGTTTATATTTCTAGCTGTGTTCCTATTTTCATCATTCCTTCACCTTCATCTTTCTGAGGACTTCAAGGAATAGAAGAAAATCTATAATTGGTGCTGTATCCATTAGCATAATTATACAGAGCAGACTCTGTAGTTGTCTTAATATGCTGTCCATACTGCAGCAACTGCATTTCAACTATAAAATGACTACTCTGGTATTTCAAACCTTTGATAAGAGGGAGCATAATTACTGAAGTATACCTCTGTGATCTTTTCCCTCAGCTGTCTCTGTTCTGTTCTCTGGGAGATAAGGTTAGGGGTTTTGTGTTAGAAGATGGCCAAATTACTATTATAGTAGCCCCTCAAATTAAGACTTTCATATTTCTAGTGTTTTTTCAGTTGTTCTTCCCCAAATATTTCACCTTCCCCCCCTAAATGTGCTCTATCCAGCCTTTTGATCTCAGGTATTATATTAGACCAAATTCTTATTTGCTGCCAGTTTTGTAGAGAATAGTCCAACAGGCTCATTTGCTGTTCATTGCATTGAGAGAGACAAAACTGCAGATTTTAAAGTAAAAGGAGGAGCTAAAGTGTTGTGACAAGAGATGTGTCCATCTCTGTGGATATGGCAGCCCATGTCCTGCTTGCTGGATAGGCAGCACCCAGGCTGGGCAGAAAGGAAACAACCTGTGCTCAGGGGGATTTGGCTTCTCAACTGGCCTGCACTTTGGAGGGGTATTATTTTATTCCATCAGAAAATTTTGCCTAGGTATGTTGATATTGTGTTGTCTTCTTTTGTTTGTCAGGTTTTTTTGTATTCCCCTGCCCCTCCTGTGTACCCCAGTTTCCTCCACATATCATAGGTCTTTCACATGGCAGTGAAGCAGTGAAGGCTTTGGCTGCTGCAGTCTGCTTTGTATTTTTATGTACATGTACATCACCATTCCTTTTTTATTTTTTTTCATTTAGGACTGCAGTAAATGACACCACCATATACATTATCATAACCTCACAACTCTTGCAAAATTTGATTGTGGAGCACCTCTGATGCACTGCCAGAATTCCCTGAGAAGTTGGCTAATGATGTTCTTGGCATATTTTCTCTAAACTCCATACCAATTGCATTTTAAAAGTTTCAAAATGAATGTAAGAAAATGGTACTTGGTGCAGCTAATTAATGTTTTCCTCCATTACTGTGTAAAGTTTCTAGTCCACCATATCTGAATACAGATTGAAACTAATATGTAAAAAACATTTCAGAACTGGGTTGCTTGGAAAGCAAGATAAAGGAAATAAACTGCTAATTTGGGAAGAGATAGCTGATCAAAAGCCCTTCTTCTACCTGCTGAAATTGTCTCCAGTTCTTATCTTAGGGCGAGTTTCAACTGCACTGTAATACCAGTTATAAAGAGTGGCTTCATCCTAGCAGCAGTCACCTGTGGTATTTTGGTGATAACAGCAGTGTCTGTACATGATCTTTGTCAGCTTTGTGCCTTTTCTAACATTCAGCTATGTTCTCAAGACTCATTTTGCACCATTAATATCTTCACTATCACCAGCAGATCTTTATTTGTGAATGAACTGAAATTGAAGCAAATGCTTTTATAATTCCATATTTTTC
Organism: Hylia prasina; assembly: GCA_013397195.1. Taxonomy (NCBI): domain Eukaryota; kingdom Metazoa; phylum Chordata; class Aves; order Passeriformes; family Sylviidae; genus Hylia; species Hylia prasina. The sequence goes on from VYXD01010899.1 coordinate 589,677, forward strand.
TTACCTGCAAGTCACTTAGGATTTTTTTATTTTATTTATTTTTTTTTAAATTCAGTAGATATTATGCCTTGTTTGGGTCAAATTTCATATTATCCCGACTCTCTTCCTCACTGCTTCTTTTCGGGCAGGGAATCTCATTCTGCAGGGGTGGCATCTGGTGTTGTATGAAGTTCTTTGAGCTTTCCAGGTTGCAGTAGTTCCTAGGTGAAGCAAAAAATGTGTGCCCTTTCTGCATTGGCTTTTAGGATTCTGGTAAACTGGAGCTCTAGGACTTATTCCTTACATGATCTCCGTCTTGTAGGAAACTCTCTTGCTTTTTATATAGACTTGATGCAACGCTGTATTTTGATAACTCTTGTTTCAGTAGCTGGGACGCTGAATTAATGCAGTATAGTGCTGTTAATTTTCAAAAATATCTCAGTAGTGGCTGAGAAAAGATGTTTTAATTCAGACACAGTACAGGTGAAACACAGATGAGAAAGATAGGCAGCTCTTATCCAATGGTGTTGTGGCATTGACTCAATTTTCTATTTTCCTCTTAAATCTGTTGTTCATCACTAGTGACATGCTGAATAATGAGAGAATTATGGCATAAATAATGCTGCCTCAGTGAGTACTCCTTTACCTATACAGCTAAATTAACAATGTTTTTAAAATATTAAGCTTATACATTAAATGCTTTATATTTTACATAAAGTATCAAAGAAGGAAGGAATAAAATTACACTTTCATTATAGAATAAAACAAGGACAAAATTAACATTGCCTGAAAATACAGTGTGTGATGGCATATTTAGCATTGGGGGATCAGAATGCTTTCACAAAAAACTAATTTGCTGACTTTTTTGTGTAGAAGAGTTGTTTTGAAAAGTAGCTCTTTGCAAAAAAATGAGTAATTTCTTCTTAAAGTAACTGGTAATTGGAAAAAGATGAGCAATTGACTGTCTCTTTACTGCATTACTTGTATAGAAACTGCAAACTCTATATCAACCCCTTCATCTACAAGTGTGTTTTTTTGATGTGTTTGGGAATAGTCAGTACCTGTATTAACATTTCCATGGGGAGTTTTCAGTGGGATGTAAGATGACTTTTACTACATGTTTCATGAAGCTTTTAATTTTTGTGCATGGCAATGATGTATTTTGCTAGATTTCTTTGGTTATATTCTATATTGCACACAGAGAAGGAATGTTCTAATTCCATGATGATGTTCCCAGCCAAAACCTGAAGACTCCTAACATGCTGCTGTTTATCAGGTTACTTAGTGTCACTTTCGATGTGACAGAAGAGTACAGTCCCTGAAGGACCTTCCCACACTTCATTAACATCCACTAAAAACCATTAAAAATATTAATGAGAATTGATTTCTTCAATAAAAAGAGTGATAAAGATTAAATGTGGACCATCAGATAAAGCCATGAACAACCAGCAGTAGCAAGCATGAATCTGTGCAAACTATCACCTTTGGACATTAGTGTTAAGTAGGAATGCTTTGAGCTAGCCATAAATTTCAATCCAGGTGAAAGCCTACACTTAAAAACTGACTCAAGCAAATGTGTAGTTTAGGAAAGACTCAGACACTTATATTTCTAGCCACAAAATTCCAGCTTTAAGTTTTTTCTGCCTTTTCCAAGATGTATTGTGGTGGTGTTTTTTTTTGTTGTTTTTTTTTTTTTTTTTTTTTTTTTTTTTTTTTTTTTTTTTTTTTTTTTGGTTTTTTTTTTTTTTTTTTTTTTGGGGGTTTTTTGGGGGTTTTTTTTGGGTTTCCCCCCCCCCCCCCCCAAGTATGAGCATTTTAGTTTCTTGTATTAAAAATCCTGAGTTTTCCATAATGAAGGAGAAGTCTTACCCCTTATTCTTGAAGAGCCACCAGGACACAGTCCTGGGCTCCTTACTGTCTATATTTTCTGTCTCTCTTGTGTCTAAGACAAAAGATGGTTGCAACATTAGCTGGACTTGCTGCTGCTGAATGAAAATAGAAGCTGGGTTAGCACCAGATGGCTTTTTTGTTCACTTGCTTTTGCTTTTTTTTTAACCATCTGACTCAACACATTGCTCCATTGGAGATAGGAGATCTTGACTCTCAGATATCTTCAACAGAGATATTTTGTAAATCGCTTAGAGGTTTGTTCATGTGCTAAACTTGTGTTCTCTTTCACCCTTTATGTGGAGTACCTGGAAAAGCATGTTCTCTCTTCTGTCATCAAGGTGTTGCTTTCATGCAAAGGAATCAGTGGTAGAAAGACCTGGTGGGATTGGCTGTACCATTCTTTCAGTTTGCTGACTGTCTTGCTGAATACTGTGGCTAGAAACCACTGGCTAATAGCCACAGATCCTAATGTCTGCTCTTGGCATTCAGTAACTTGGACAGAGTCAACCACTTCTGTTACATTGAGTATTGCAGTCCCACACGAAAACCATACTGACCTGAGAGGGGGAGATCCCATGATTCAGAAGGTGTGCTGATTCCTTAGTTTTCCCCAAAAGTAGGAAATTCAGTCATGTACAGTCTTCTTCTGAAGCAAAACAAACTAGCCCAGATAGGCTTTCTCTCTTGACACTGTGAACGTTGCTTCTGAAACACTCATGTCGTCTGCTGTCCCGAGTAACTCTTTGCTTCAGACTGCTTCCAAATTCGTGTATGCTGCTAAATGAAAAACAAGAAACACCTAGTAAATTGTTGGCACTCCGTGATCAATTAATAATTGCTACTTCTTTTCAAAGTGGCTGCAGATTGTACACCAGGGATCTGCATCAATAGCAAAGAAATCTGTCAGTGCTACTTACAGTTTGAAAGCTCTATCCTGTTCATTTGTTGAGCTCCCAGAGTGCTTGTTCCTTTGCATTCCTCAGGTTTGTAAGATTCCTTTAGAAAAACACAACAGCCTGGCTTAGTTCAGTGTGGTGCTTGTAATGGTATGTGTCCTATGCCTGATTTATACATATAGCATTCCTGGAGGGGTTTATTATCTTATTACTATTAATGATCTTACTATCTTACGGCTATTAATGGTCTTATTATCTTAGGTACAAGCCTTTCCAAGATTAGGAAATGCAGACCTAGGTGACTCCCAGTGCAAATAATTTTTATCACCTGTCTGCCCTGAACCTCCAACAGTCATGGCTGAGGTAGGATGTGAGCTAGCCCAAGGGAACTGGGACCAGTGGCAGGAGTTTTAACAATGTAGAGTCTTGCCTGGGTTTTGAACAGGTTGCTGCAAACTGTGGATGGTGTTGATCTAGTACTAGCCTTAGCAAATTAATTGCTGCATTGCAGCTGTTTATACTCATTATATGTCCATGTGTTTTGTATTTAGAAGGTGGCAACCTTAAAAAGACCTTGAAAAATTTCCTAGTCCATGCTTCTGTCCCTGAGGCAGATATGCTATGCCTCAATCTCCTCTAATGATGTTTGTTTGTCAGGCCTGTTGTCAAAAACCCCTCCAGTGGTGGTTCTGCCAATGAACCCAGGCAACCTTTTCAATGTTTTTTTTCTCCCTACTGCTGGAAAGGTTGTCCTGAATTTGACAGCAAGAGAGATTCATGTTGAGTATAACTATTGCTGTTCATTGGCAAAAGACTTTGGAAAATAATTTATTTTCTTGTTCTTTGAAGCAGTGTGTAATCTACCCGAATGATGCTACTTTTCAGCCTTCCCTTCCTTATATTGGGCAGCACCAAGTCCTGTAGACTTTCCTTGGAGGGCAGGCTTTGCAGTTGGCTGGGTATTTTTTTTTGCCTTTCATACAAATTCTCTTCACCTTCTTCAAAGATGGCAGACAAACACAAAAGGAACCTTCTTAGTGCTGAGTAAAAGGATAGTTTTCTGGTTTTTAGACTCTGTTTCTGTTTTCAACTCCAGCTGAGGGCATTTTTTTTCAGGAACAGAATGAATTTTGTATTCATGGCATGCTGTAATCCTCAGATCCCTTTCCAGAGACGTGCTGCGCTGAGACATTTTCCATCCTTTGGTTTGCAGTTGTTTTGAATGAATGTTTCCAGATCAGTTTATGCACCTGGATCTCTAATGCTTGCTTATGAAATTTCTCCACCCTTGATGCTATTTGCTAAACGAACTTCTGGAACAGATTGAAAGGCAATAAGGAGATTCAAAGCACACATAGTAAAGCAGAAAAGTGATCTCATTACAAATAATTCCAAGTATTTCTAGTAAGAGCCTGGTACTGATCTAGAAGCCCAAATGTAGCAAGCAAAAAATCTTAACTTACGGTGTTTTAGTTGTATGGTACAACAGGACCCAAGAGAGCTCATTTCAACACTTTGCTAAGCTCTTGATGATAAGTTGTGGGAAGCAAAGATGTTCTTTTTTCCAGCATGAAAATTCCCCCATGTACACTCTGTGACAGTAATGGGCTCCCCGTGTGTGATGTATAAACTTGCTCATTTTGTGTGGATGGTTTATAAATGCATGGAAACAATATCCATACAGAGACTGATTATCTTCCTGGTTAAACTCATTGCTAAGCTCAGCTATGCTTCTCACTACCTCTTCCAAGAGGATAAGCTGTAAATAGAGTATTTACTTGAAAATGAAAGAGTGCACAGTAAAAAAAATTCTTATGTCTGATATGTGGAGAAAGATATGCTTCTCTTTGAAATTAGGGTATGTGAAAGACACGCATCTAGTAGAATATCTGAAGAGTAAATACGGCCGGCTCTTTGTTTTTAATTGAATTGCAATTCTCCATCATCAGAGGAAGAACTTTCATACTGATCTTGATTCTCACGGCAATAAAACAATCATGGCTTTGTAACCCAGGTGAGAGGTTCAGAGCTGAGCTGCAGACATTTACTATTGTCTTACTGTGCTAAAGAGACTTTTAAGCTTGTAATGGGACATCACTCTTTAGTTGAACAATGACAGATATCTCAAAAGCGTGATACATGTGTATTTAAACTGCTAGAGAGTGGCTAGCTTCCATGAGTTTCACATTCAGTGATAGTCGTTTAGATTCTGTTGGGGGGATAAACGTATTGACACCTGAAGGTACCTGGGTTTTTCCTTTGGCAAAAATTGTCCCTATGTAACACACACGGACAACATCCTAATAGCTTAGTGGCTGAAGAACAACTCAAAAATCATCAGAAGAGTTACAGTACCTCTTCAACATACAGCAATTGCAATGTACTTTTTTTTTTTTAGCTCCCCAAGTTTAACAGAATTTTAGTGTAATATGTACTACACCTTTTTTGTCTGGACCCTGACAGGTAAACACAAGCATTTGTTTGTTTGCTTCTTGGGGATTTATGATGGCATGTGAATGGCTAGTTGACAGAATGGACACATGCTGTGTCCAAGCATTTGAATTTCTGCTCAATATGAAAATAATTTTTATATTTCATATATAAATATTTTATTTTTATATATATTATATATAATATATATTTATATAAAATTATTTTTATATGTTTTTATTTCTGCTCAATATGAAAATTGTTACCCATGGTAACTAGCTTCTGCCTCTTTATGTGGGCAATAGGTAGGCAGAGGTAGCATCAAATAAATCTCTGAAAATGCTGGTAGGCAAGAGACAAAAGTGCTCGCTTGGAGTAGGCATGTACTATGACTCATTGTAGCTGTCACTGGTGGGAAGAAAAATAAGAGGGTATTCCCTCTGCAGAGTTGACGAAGTTGAAGAAATACACAGAAGACTGGAAGGAAAGTGTTTAAGCTGCTTCCCTCCTCCCCCTTTTCTTGCTTCACTGAAGCAGTCTGATACAGGTGCCTTCTATTTCTTGGTATTTGAGCTTACCTTAGAGAATTGAAAGAAATAAAGCAAACCTTGGGTTTAATAGAATTTTCCTTAATTCTACCACATAATATAGACTAATAGTACTTTAAAATATTCACTTGGAATGTTAAAGATTTTAATAACCTATTAAAGAAAAAAGCGCTAAACTACCTCCTGAGAAAGCCAAGTTTTACTATAGGTATACAAAAATATCCAACTTCCGAAGAATTTTGCTTTTAAAATTAAGGTCTTAGGTGAGTGCAATTTGTTAAGAAATAAATATCTAGCTACACTGATGAAAAAAACTAAGCAAAACCTTCCTAATTTAAGCAATGTAGTCATTATCTCAGGAATGAATACCATCTCCTCTTGAGACTTTCAAAATGCATAAGAGCTTTTACACTGCTTCCTTTCAGTACAGGTGCCATGAAGCTATCACTGGACAGGTGCTTTGCCTGTGATCAGAGACACAGCTGGGCCCAGGATTACTAGGGTTTGACTTAGCAGATGAGACTAATTCCCAATATCCTCGCTATGGTAGATGCCACTCGTTTCTTCATGCCCATAAGAACTTGAGGGTCCCTAAGTGTTCATCAGAGTTTTTTCTTCCAGTTTTAAAGCTCAGTTTTCTATTTTGGATCCCATAAGAAGGTCACCAGGAGCTTTGACTTAACAAGACTTGTGTCTCACCTTGGCAGGTCTGCATTGTAGATGGGAGCAGTGACTTGCGCCAGCAGTGTCCAGTGGGCTGATAACTCAGTGAGGCTCTTCCTGGCTTAGGAGTTTAACAGCTGCTGCAGATCAATTGCTGGACTATTTGTTTTAGTAAATTGCCCTTCTTTCTTCCACGTCATCCAGTATCACAGAGAAATGCCATGTTATTATAACTGGCAGAACACTGTAAAGCAAAGAGTGAAATTGTATGTGGTTTCTTTGTTTTTACGCAGGAATTTTAACTGACTGTGAAGACAGCGCACAGAGGTTGGAGGTTTAAAACCTATAGTGGAGAACATAGACAGGATGTGCTTCTGACTCTTCACATAGCCTTGTTCTGCTGGCTCAGTTCTCAGAGAAAACAACTCTTTATTGCTGTATTAACAGCATTAGCTGTTATCCTGAGCAAATCTTTATTCCTGACACACCCGGCCAATGGCCTAAGCAATATTTTTATACCTAGTCACAAAGAATTATGTGTCTACCCAGAAAAAGAAAAGAATCCCTCCTGTGGTGATTTAGTGTTTTTTTTTTTCTTTTTCTTTTTTTTCTTTTTTTTTTTTCTTCTTTCTTGTACTCCTGGGTAAACACTAAGGTTCTAAGAAAAAACACAAACTACCACCACCAAAAAAATATTTTCCTTTATTCAGGGAAAATGTTAGATTTTAGATTCTTATATATCCAACCATTTATTTTAGAGGTAAAATACAGAGGAGTCAAGTGAAAGAAAACCTCTCTAAAACTTGAACACATGAATGCATTTTCCAAATGCAAAACAAAATATAGTGAAATCCACAAACCTTTAAAAAGCACATTATTTTATTTAAAATTTAGAAAACATAGATGTTTCACCCAACTATACCAGCAGACAGAACAAGGATAGATTTTTTTTTTTTTTTTTAATAGAAAAGAAGACATGGCCAGCAGGTTGGCAGAGATGATTCTCCCCCTCTACTCTGATCTCATAAACCCAGCCTAGGATACTGGATGCTATTCTGAGGCTACTGGTGTAAGAAGGGTGTGGACCTTTTGGAAGAGTTCAGAGAAGGACCAGGAAGATGATCAAGAGCTGAGGATCCTCTACTGTGAAGAAGACAGACTGAGTGAGAAGGTGGTTCAGCCTGGAGAAGAGTAGGTCTGAGAAAGTCTTGTAGCAGCTTTCCAGTATCTGAAGGAGTCCTACAGGAAGGCTGAAGAGGGACTTTTCAAAAGGGTGCATAGTGATAGACAGAGGGAAATGGCTTTAAACTGAGAGTAGAGTTCAATTAGATTTTAGGAACAAATTCTTTACTGTGAGGGTGGTGAGGCACTGGATCAGGTTGCCCAGAGAAGGTCTGAATGCCAAGTGCTCAAGACCAGGCTGGATGCAGCTTTGAGCAATCTGATCTAGGAGAAGCTGTCCCTGCCCATGGCGGGGGTGTTGGGAGTAGGTGAACTTTAAGATTTCATCCAACTCAAACTATTTTGTAATTCTAATTTACTGCATCTGGCTATGCTATTGACTAAAGATGTTCTCATGGTCTATTTCTGCTCCCATGTCATATACTGATCCATTGGTTCTGTCATCAGCACTATTTTGTGCCTTTGTGCTGTTGGAAAATTTGTGAATTTACCACGGCCTCTCATGTTGGCTGATGAATTTGCCTTTCAATATTTCTGTGCCTTCTTTGCATTTGACTTTGTCAGTTCCTGCACAGAGTGACTGGACTACTTTTTGCTAAGATAGGGGTCTTTTCCAGTACAAACCTCTGTTATTGTGAAAGATGGAAGAGTGCAGCCACCCAGGGACTTTGAAGGTGCTAGAAGAATAAAGGGAGTGAATTCTGTTTTGTTAAATGCTTGAGACTGATGATGTTATCTGATTATGGACACCCTACTGAATCAATGTATAAAAGTTTGTGATCATAAGGGTCCATTTGAAGTTTGGAGCCTTATAAGGAAAACTGACACTGGAGATGTGGGCTGTTTTTTGCTTTTCCTATGCAAGAAGGTAAAGATAGTGGGTATCAAGGTAATTTTACATGGCAATCAAGGAAAAGCAAAATTTAAAAAAAGGCGTTCATCAGTTTTGTTTTCAAAGGATCCTATTTCAAGTTGAATTGTCTTTGAGTTATACAATGCAAAGAGGGTGAGCTGGGGACATGCATGAAAGGAAGAATCAGCTGCTATATGATACAGTTGGCTGTTTCTTAATGTTTCTTAATGAACAAGAGAATGAGACTGGGCCTTAAAATAGAATTTGGGGGAGGGAGGAGAGAATAAAGTTCCCTAAAGCATAATTAACTAGAGAGACACTTTTCTATACTCATTTATATTAATCTTCAAAAGTGAGAATAAAAGTAGGAGAAAAATACAAAGGAACCAGGGTGAAGTAATTTTCTCTACTTTCTTAACACTTACAAATTAGGTCTTGCTTAAAAAATAGGAAAAGAAAAGAAAAGGTTGACTTCAAGGAAGGGCCTTCAGGGCAACAATATAAAATTATATGGATATTTAACTGCTCTGTATCATGGTGCCATAATTAAGACAAAGTACCTTACAATTATGCCTTCAACCAGGTTAATGCATACAGTTTGAATTCAAAATTAATATATATTAATTTTAAAGGAGATTAAAAAAAAGCCCAAACCACAAAAAACCCTGAAAGACATTTAGTATAAATAGATTAACAATATCAGTTTAAAGATGAAGAACCTTGTTAAACGCCGTCTCACGCTATAGACAGTGTGCCCATTTGTTTGCATGTCTCCTTCTGTGAAGATGGTTAGCAATATTTGTTATCACAGACCTTTTATCAAAGCATTAAAATGCTTGCGAAACAGTGAGCTCTCTGTATGTTTTTGCACAAATTTCTTACATGAGGATGCTGAGCGAGGTACCATAGAGCTTGCCAGGAAATGAGAATTTTGTTGTAGCTGTCTAACTCCAGCACATGTAAAACATTAGGAATCTGGAGGTTTAACATTAGGTTTTGTAATGAACCATGTCCCTCTGATCATGTGTCCTTACTATGTGATCCTGTGTCTGAGTGGTTAGACCACTGGGTGTGAGCACACCATTCAGTCAGGTGTTGACACGGAGAGGTTTGAGCATCTTCTTTGAAGTCTGTGTAGTTGTAAGAGCAAAGTCCTTTATTGCATGGCTAAATCAATCTCATGAAGACAAAGCTGTTAGAGTCTGCAGCAGTATGTAGAACCCTTCATAAAGTTTCTAAGTTCCAAGCAGAGGCAGCAGCAGCAAGAGCACCCCTAATGTGTGTCCCGTAAGTGCTTCATCAGTAGCAGCTGCAGAAGTAACAACCACAGTGGCATTTGTGATGTTTCGTGGGCCTCTGTGTGTGTGTTAGCGTTCTCAAAGTAGTGCATTTTTATTCTATTTTTAGTCAATCAGGTACTTACACAAATTTTATACAGTCTTGCTGGGCCAATCCTAAGTTAAGATTGATGTGCAGCGATATTCATAGATTGTTACACAAATTCTACACATATAGCTCTTTCTGTTCTATCTAGGAATTTTTAGCAGGGCTACATTATTTTTGTTATGACTAGAATTGAACTAACTTGGCAAAAGGCAATGTTACTTGAACTTTAAACTAGGCTTTAGGGCTTCTCTTGCTAGCTTGCATTTCTACCTCATGTCTGTGTGGATTTATGTATTTTAGATTTTCTGAAGGTTCTAATTCAATCCTCACATTTCTGGGCACTCCTGGGCCTGTGTGGATTTGGCCCAGGGGGATTCATACTCCAACAGGATATCTCTGCCCTGGGGTGTCTCTGATTTCTGTGCGATCCTGGAGCTCTTACACAGGTCAGCTCCCCTCCCTAGTCTGCCAGTCCTGCTTGAAGAAATTTGGGGCTAAAACTTCAGTCAGCCTGACACTCACATTTACTGCTAGTAGGGTGCAACACCATCAAATCAGTTCTGACAAAGCTAAAAGGGACCATGTAGGGTGTTGCCCTCCTATCAGTTCATGTCTGTTTTTGGACATCCTATATAGGAAGAATGTGTGTTCCTGTTTTGAAAGATTTAGTGCTAAGTACCTTCACTTAAATCCTCCTCCACTGGCAATAACCTCCTTCACTTGGGAGTTGGCTGGCATCACTGTGCCAGCTCTTTGTCATTTCTTTCACTAACTCATGCCTATGAATTTGGGGGCTGCTGGAACTAGACAACCTGGAGTGTTAGACAGCTGGTAAATGATGATTTCTGAGTGTGTTGGAAGAGCCTAAATGGTGGAATTATACCTTTTAAAAAGTAGAGAAGTGTGAAAACTTCGGAGAATTTGGGCCAAGTGCTCTACTAAATCAAAACTTTAGCATTAATTTAAAATTGTTTCCCCTAAGTTTTTAGTCAAGGATTATGCCCTCCTTCCCCAGCTTGACATCTTTCTAAACTTAAAAACTGTTTCTAATGATCTAATGTATGCTTAACTGGACAAAATTAAAGTTCATGTTGCAACTGGAGTATCTGCTCTCCTGTATCTCAGTTCAGTCTGTTGCACTTCCAATTGAAAACATTTAAAATAAGGTTCCTGAAAGTATTTCTGTGCTAAAAGTTTGTCACTTCTAGAGATTCTGGTGACACTGTCTTACAGTGAGTATCACCCAGATAATACTATGAAGATAGATGAAAGGTAGAAAGGAAGAAAAGAATATGGGGTTCTTCCACTTCTTGTGCTGGAAAGATAAGTGCTTGTCTCTGTGTGGGCGAGCAGAGAACTTCACGGAAGTTTCTGTCACAGCTATCTTCAGTGATGAATGACAATCACTGAAAGTGTGCTCTCTGAACTAACTGAAGGGAGTCAGCCCTACCATGACAAGACTGCTCTTAACAAGGAGCTACAATTATAGTGAATATGGGATAAATTTTCACTTGTGTGTAGCTAGTTGAGGTCAATGCTGTCACTTTCATCTCTGAGGGATTTGAAGCAGATAGGGAAGTTAAACTCTGGGGTGAGAGACACAGGTTTAACATTTCGCTCTCGTTAATGACAAAAATGGGAAATTGGGTTATGCCTTAAGTGCTTCTTCATTTAGGGATCCCAGCTTAAAGAAACCAAATGCTAAAAAAAGTGTGGCTCTGGATTTGGTCCATACATCCATTCCTTTATAATTCAGTTTGCCTCAGTTGGTGGGGAAGAAGAGCTGCCTCTTCTCTCCCCGCTCAGTAGGTTGCTCTAGAAGCTGTGAAACTGTTCAGCGTTGCCCTGGGGGAGTGCTATCTGGCTATGGAAATGAATTCATAAATTTGACATTTTGCTGGCAGCGACAGGTGGTGTCTGTGAGAGCCTGACTGGCTGCCATCAGTTTGCCTGATGGATTGACTCCCATCACTGCTGAGCCAAAATTCATTGATTTTGTTCTTGCCCTTCCTTGGGATGACCTTCTCAAGAGGAAGACTGTGCTGATTTTATACTTTTCCCCTCTCCCACCCTTCAACTCATCCCTGGTACCTTTTGTTTATTTCCTTTCGCAATAAGTCAGCTTCCTTAATCTCTTCTAATTATAGATTGAAGATAAGGGAGGTAAATCAATGGGCTGAATAGAAGAGCAAAGTGTACAAACAGCAGCTCTTAGACAGAAGAATCAGAGGTTGTTCCAACTTCCCATAGTTGGAAACTGATTCATTGTCAGAAAAATTGTACTGTTGTCCCCCTAAAATATTGTTGTGAAGAGGAGAAGGTGGGAGTGGGCAGGAACAGGGCAGAGAGTGTAGGAGCAAAAACCTTTAGAGTGAATTCAAGATCAAGTCAACCAAAGGTTGGTGTGTGGTGCCAGGGGGTTGTTACTTCCATTAAAAACAATAGGAAAAAATTGTTTTAGGGAAGGGCAGTGCCAAAAAGATAGGTTGCAAGGCTGTTGTCTTTCAGGATCACCTAGTGGGGATGGTGAAAGAGGGCTTTGCTATCCTCTATAGCAGAGAACATGTTACCTTAAACAATTTAAGTCTAGTAAGCTGACTTTAACTAAAGCAAGGTAAGGAGATGGTCTGAAAGCTGGGAGCTGGGTCAAAAAGTCTTTGGGTGCTGATTTGGCAGGAGTACATACAGTGGGAACTGCAGCTCTTTCTCAGGCTTTTTCTAGTAGTAGTATGTCTGCTGCTATGACAGAATCCACATCTTACCTAGAGACAAATGTGTGCTTATAAGAATGGAAGGTAAAAAAAAGTGAGTTTTAAAAAGAAATCTGTTTTATTTTCTTTCTTTCCCCCTGTTTCTTTAAAAACCACTCGAATTCAGGCAAGTTGTAGCTTAAGTTTTGCCATCTGTTAAGTGAAAGTAGCGATGCTTGCCAAATCAAGGCTTTAGGTCCCATCTCTGCCAGGGATCTGAGAGCTGACAATGTGTAACTACTATAGTTGTAACTACACTACAAATAATTTTTAACATATTCTTAAGCACCATATAAAATGTGTTGAGTGTAAGCCCACCCCAGCCCAGTAAAGTTGCTATTTTATCATATGTCAGGAATTTTTTGAGCAATTTCTTCACAGAACAAGAGAGGTGAGGGGGGAGGCCTGGTATGGAGGCTGTGGGTGGGGAGAAACCTGGGCAGGCAGGGGAAGGACAGCACAAGAAAGAAGGGAATGGGGGATATAAAACAGAGGGAAAAGGAATCTCCTTCACCCCAGATGGTGGGATCCTAGTACTTGACTTTGTTTGTGGAGTTTGTGGATGCCCTGTAATGGTGCATAGAGAAATATTCACAAGTCGGAATATGAAGAGCACTGAAGGATGGTGTGTGGGCAAGGAACTTCGGGATGCTGCTACCAGGGAGGAGAGTGCAACCCCACCTCTTACCATTGAGTTGTAATGGAGGATATGGGGGAAGGTACATACTTCAAATGTGAGTCCAGAAGAGACAGACAGGGAAGTATGGAGCATCCCTTCTGTGTCAGGAAAAATGTTTGTAAGCAGACTTTGGGAAAATGGATGGATGAGAGGAGTCCTGAGGCTGAAGCACCAGGGGGGATGTGACTCCCAAAGCTCCTGTGCCTGTGTTGCTCATTACTCTGATCCCTGCCAGATGCAAAGGCACCGAAATCCCGACCGAAGATGTTCTCATGGGACTGCCAGTTCAGTGTTGCACAATGAGGAGATGTAAGATGAGCCATCTGCAGTTATGAGTGCTTTTCCTCACTGAACACCCACTGACTGGTCATTTTTGTCACATATTTACATCCACTCCAGCTTCTTGGCTTGAATCCAGAGTAAAAGGCTGTAGGTCAATGCCTACAGAGTCTTGCTGAGACAACAGTGGTGTAGAGCTGGGAGAGAGCTTTCTGTAATCAACTACTTCATTTCAGAGTATGGTGGTAAGATTTTTCCTGTGGCAGTAGCTTCAGGATCTAAACCCTGATGATATAGTGGGGTTTCTTTTTTTT
>VYXD01010899.1:603564-619797 GCA_013397195.1 Hylia prasina
TTTTTTTTTTTTTTTTTAGGAAGGGTGAGGATGCTTAGTATGGTAAAACAGTGCTTTCCTTGGTGAGAGGATGCTAAGCACAGTAAAAACCCAAGTTCTTAATGACCAAAGTATAGCGAGCCAGCTCTTGAAAATCCCCAGCATAGTTCAAGGAGAGCCTAATGTTCTACTCAGTAAAATGCACTGGCTGTCTCAGCGTTACCTTTGCTGGAAGACTGTAAACACCATATTGCAGATGTTACATTCAATTCAACAGTCTGAAATGATTGACAGCATCTGCTTCACAGAGGCCCAGGACAGAGCTAGCATGAACACTGTGTTACCTTGTGCTCAAAAAACCTCCACCATGTCACTGAGAGCATTATTTGAGGGAGCCCATACTGTGTGGTGACTTTGATTGCATTGCAGCTGCCTTCAGAATGTACTTTCTGCAGCTAAGGGACGCAGCTTTTTCAGTCTTGGGGTTTCATCAGATTTCTCGAGCAGCCGTCTCTTTCTAACCCAAATATAAAAAGTCCCTCTGACAGAAAAGTTGAATAAACTGGAGAAAGTATATTTGGGTTTGTGCATTAGAGACAATGAATGACTAGTCATTTATAATTTATGGTACTTTCGAAAGGAAAGAGAGAGAAACCTAACTTTTAACTAGAAACTTTCCAAGGAGAGAAATAGCTGTCTGTTTGCTGAAAGATACGAAATTCTAGCATGTCTACGTGGGCAACTGCTAGCAAACTTTTTTTCTGTTTTGTGAGAGAAAACAATGTAAAATCCCAACTAACAAGCTGATATGGCATTTCAGTATAATGATACCTGATGGTTGATATGTTTGGATCATCCATAACTGATACTGTTTTTCTACTCCATACAAAAACATGGTTAAAAATTAAAATTATTTTTTGTTTGTGTGTGGGGCAGTGGGAAAGTTAAAAGGAGGTTGCCTGCTTGTCTTCTTGATGGGGAGAAGAAAGGTAGCAGGGAGGAACACAGGGGCTTCTACCACCTTCTTCGTGGAAGAGAAGCCTGGGTGTCGTGCCCCTCCTCAACCAGAATAGTGGGGATGTGGGATTGGATGGGTGAGTGACTAGCTACATATTTAGTAACAGAAGGGGATATTTGAAAGAAATTTTTATTGTATAGATGAGATTTTTTTGTTGTTGTAATAATAATTAAAAGCAAAACAGTCCTGGACGTAGAGGGGTGTTTTCCTCCCTGGACATGGGAGGAATTTATTCAAAGGAGGACAGAGTGCTGCTGGTGGAGCTCTTCTGCAGAGTACTTGTTTTGAAAGAAGAGTCTAGCAAATCCAGTGGATTCTTTGAGTGACTCTGAGCTTTAAAAGAGAGCATCTACCTTGTGTTTATCTTAAACACACAGTTCAGCTGAGTATGAAAGTCCACAGCAAGGTATAAAGTAGCATGAGTGAGCTGTCTGAATGCTATTTGCTGATTTTCCTAAACAAGTAGAGTAGAAACTGTCAGAGCTATGTGAGACCTGACATGGAAATATATTAAATGTAGTAGATGGAGACAAAGTTGGGAAATGAGAAAGAAATTTAATACTTGATTGGGGGAAAATAAAGCTCTCTAATTACCCAAATTGTTTTGGTAGAAAACATATTCCTAGATAAAACAAAATATATAGGTGTCTATGACTTTATGGTTGAAACTGCTATAAAAAACCTCTACAGCTTCAAGTAAGGGGGTTGAAGGACCCTCGGGCCAGGCACTGGAATGCTCTGGGTGAAAGAGAGGAAGAAATGCTCCAGGTCTGATCGGGTGACTGGTGTATCTGCCAAAATCTTTGGTGCTGACAGCTGTGTGCTTTGATGCAGTTTCAAAGCCCAGCTCGTGTGTGCTTCCGGTCATAATGTGGCCTTGCTCCCTGGGGTGCTGAGAGCTGATTCAGAGAGCTATCAAGTGACCATCCCACCTGTGTTACTGTGAAAAGACAGTTAAATGTGTCTGCTACGGCATGGAGGGGAAGGAGTTCCCTTGCAGTGTCAGCAGTGCTCCTCCTGGGCATGCCTGTATCAGGAAAATACATGGCCATGCACACACCAGGTTTCCCTGAGGGAGACAAAAATACTGTGGGAGACTCTGTATGGCTGTTGAAAGAAATGCTTTTCAGCACCCTGTGAAGACACAATACCTTCTCTGGGTCTCTTACAAAATTGTCTCCAGCAATCAGTACTTGGGTGATGCATCTCTTCGCCCCTCTCTCCATCACAGAGCATTTTGGCTTCTTAGAGCAGAGATTGCACTTTTTGTCAGACTGATGAAAAGCTGAGCTGTTTATCGGAGGGACTAATTCTAGAGATTTCATTCTGTCCTGTGTGAGACAGTAAACTTGAGAGTGTAGAAATCAGCTAGGATTTTGGTAGAGGAAGAATTGCTAGTTTCAGCTCTTTGTGTTGGGTTTTGTTTGTTTTGCCTAGTGATTTTTGTTATCTTTATTGCATTGCCTCTATGGAATACATCTATGGTGTCTGCATGTGCAAGAGTATCTGTATATTCTTGCTGCAAGATTCATCACAGTTCTAATAATTTTAGAGTGCTCTGAAAATTTAGATCCATTTGAGGTAGTCCAGAACACGTTATTTGTCATTTGGAAAAATTCTTCCCTGTGAAAAGTTATCTTGCTGGCAGGTGAGGTTGCCAGAGTCAAAATACAACCTACCTTGCTCACCTTCTTTCCCCTGAAAAAACAATGCTCTCTGAGAGGCACATAAAAGGTATTTGAAACTTCAAAGGCCTCATCTGCCTAGTTAAACTCCCCTTTCTTTTGCTTTATGATGCTAAAACAGGGAAGACAGAAGAGTTTTATGTTGCAAACCTGTCCTTTAGTTTTAAATTAGTCCAGACTGCTCAGAGGCGGAGTAAACAACCAATTCTTTTGTATACAATAGATACACTCAATAGGATGTAATAATAGCATTTTGAGGGGAAAAAAGTAAAATCTTCAAAACTATACAAGTCACCTATGACATTAGGTTGATCACTGGAAGACTGTGTAATACTTGGATTTTGGCTTTGTTTTTCCTAACAGCAGTTTTCTGACTAGAAAAAGGACAAAAATAACCATGAAGATAACTTCAACTCTGAATTTGCACGTGTAAATTGAGACTTTCCTCACCTACTGTCTCAGTTCCCCAAATATATGTACATCCACTTTCTTTCCCCTTGCCCCCAGCTGTATTTGTCTGGAGGTACCAGTTGCAAGGAAACCATAGGAATCCATTTCTAATTCTGCCAGGCAGCAGGTGGAGAATTAGCATAGTGACTTTCATTACTGGAAGCAGGAGGCACTGAGGATCTGGATCCAGACTCAGACATTTCAGTGAACCTGTATAACAAATGGAGGGCCCCAGAGATTTACTGCTGTCTAGTGATAAATTGCCCTCCCAGTTTTTCTCTCAGCAGTTTTGGACGGTAGTTTCGATATAACACCACATAATAAGTTAGCTGGAGGCAAGCAGGTGCGTTTAAGTTAGGCATGTGGAGATGTGGGAACGGCTAGAGGAGCTAATAGCTGGGCAGTGTGCTCCCTGGAGCAGCTGCAGCCATGCCCATGTGGGTGCTGAGCACAGGCAGCTGTGACTGAGGTGAGGTGTGGTCTGTGAGTCCTTCTGCCAGCAAGAAAATGAAGTCTGTCAGAATGAGGTCTTGCTTTGCAAATCTGGGCACCTGCAGCTCTAAGCTTTGCTCCCCACTTCTCTCTCTGGTCACAGATAATTCCTGAGGTCTTTGCTCCCCTTTCACCAGCTGTAAAGTGAGGAAAGTATTATTAGCTTGTCTCACAGGCCTGGAAGATAAATTCATTAATATTTGTGAAACGTCAGATACCACAGTGATGAGTGCCACACAAAAGCCCATGAGGAAATTAATAATTAGGTATTCAGAGCAGGGAATGGATGTTATGCAGTAAATAAGGTGAGACTACGTGTTGAATGAAGAGGATGAAAAGAAATACTGAATAGTTAATTTAGTCCCAGAACAACATCAAGCTTATGCATTGATTGAAGGAAGGGTTGCGTGGAAACTTTCTGTGCAATTGCATTATAAAAGTTGTATTGTACATAGGTACACCAGAGGTCTAAACTAAGGTCACATGTAGACCGTTAAATATGACATTTTCCTAATATTTGGTAGTTTACTCTGTATCCAAACGTTACTTTAATGTATGTCTTCAGTTTTTTAACTTAGTTCATTTTAGAGAAATAATAATGTTCCCTGAACAAAATATATTAGGAACTCATACTTTATTCCTTATATATTTTGGGATGGAAAACATGGCATGTGGAGAAAACATGCTGCCCTATAACAGTAGTGAAAATTGATTTGAATATGTACTGAGGTGTAAGTTACCTCATCACATGCCCTTCCAGTAACAGGGAACATGATAATTTGACAAAGCACCAGTGTATTTAAACAGACTAGAAGTAAATTTCCTGCTGGTAACTGCAACATTGAATTTAGCACCAACCGAGTTTAATTACTGTAATCTGGGTGTCAAAATTTGACATTTACTAGGCAAAGGACTATTCTTACTACACAAGAGGAAAATCAGCTATGCCTCCATATTATAAAGAAAGAAAAACTTGGTTATGTTCTGTTTGCTGGGTTGGGTAGTTAATTGTAGTGCTGCCAGTTTCCTTCTCTTCTTCCTATGGATAGGACCCATATGTACACCAGCTACAAAGGGCTAACCTCTCTTTGTCACAACACCCATTCCAGTTAACAAATTTAACAACAATGCAGCTTCCTTTTGGAATGGATGATATAAATGGATAAATAACAGCTGGATGGACTATTGAATTACTTTACTTAATATTTTTCAACACTATGTTTGCTGGAGAGTATTTGACCAGCTATGGCAGCAAATAGTATTTGTTGAATAAATTTGACAAATAGTGGTGAAATGTGCCTAATATTTGATGACTGTAGCTTGGCAGGCCCCTCATTCTCAGTTGATTTTTTAAGTCTTTTAATTCACTTGGAATGATTCCATTTTCTATTTTCTTTTTCTGCTAAGTGCATTTATAGGTTTCCCAATCTTAACTTAGTCGCTCATCTTTACTATATTTGTCTTCTGAATTGCTTTCTTCTTCCCAACCTGTGCTTTCCTCTCTCTAATCCATGTCAAGTTTGCTCTCTCCTCTTATATTTTTAATACTCTTCATTTCTTCCCTTTTCTCAAATTCTCCTTCTGTCTGTAAAACCAGTGACTCTTAACTCTGATGTGCATGTCTTGGAAAAAATGCCATGTACTTCATAGTTGTGAACCACTGGAAATAATGGTGTTGGCAGTAGTCAGAAGCTGTGTTTAGATGAGAAATCACTCCTTTCACTACAGGCTTCTGGGAAAGGAGGACACTGAGGTCTTCATAATGGTCATGAGCTGCTTGGATATGTTACTCGACTGCCTTGACTGGGTGAAATCACCACCAAATTCCCGGTTTTGATTTATACACACAAAGTATTTTCCAGTCTCCACACCCATCTGCTTCCAAGCCATCTGCTACTGAGTGGGAAGCTACAAGTAGTTGTCAGTTTGTGCCCTGATGTGATGAGGACAGTTCTGGTTTTACCTCCTCCCCATGTTTAAGTGTGTTTTGCTGTCCCTTTAAATGCTCAGTATTCCTTGCTCCTGCTCAGCAGGGAGCTTCCTCAAATTGCAGTGACAGCCCTGTTTGAACACCATTGGATTCCTTGCTCTTTGGTGTTCTGGAAAGCAATGGCTGCAAGTGGTAAAACCCCAAATGCTCTCCACTTGGCGGCATGAGAAATATCTGAACAAGAAGACAAGTCCTGGAGCACCCCTGCTGGAAATGCTGGGAAACGAGAGTGCTTTGTTTTCATGCCAGGATGGTTTTCTTGCCAGTGATGAAAAGTTAGAAACGTTTCTTTTTGTTGGTTCATTTTTAATTGGCAAACTTAGTCCCTGCAGAAATCAGAAGCAATTGTCCAGGTAAGATGTGTGTCTAATTTGCTACATGGGTCTTCAAGCTGTGCTGCCCTTTACTTTAATCGTGTGTCTAAAAGGTAGTTTTCAGCTCTTTTGTTTCACTCTATCTTTTGCAGGTAATTAGCGATTGCTTTTATTCCCACAGAGGTGAGGAAAGAGGGCAAAGCTGGTGCAATTGAGCTAAGTAAATTCTCTCAGTGAGATTAGGACAGAGCTGGGATGGGGCTACTCTAAATCCCCAGGTGCCAGGTCAGTGTTTTGCTCACAGCTTTGTTTTCTTCCCGGGGTGAGACACTTCATGGGTCAGGTGCATCTCTAGGATTTGTCTTTAATGCTGACAGCTACTCAGCTCCTGCTGCTACTGCCAGGGCAGAGCGGGTTTTAAATACTAATGCTTCAGTGGTAGCCTCCTTCCAGAAAACCAGCATCTATAAAGATCTGGTCAAGTCTAAGCTCTGTCAGTGCCTCACCTTAAAAGTTTTTGAGAGAACAAGCACGATGTTCTTGTGAAGTGAAAGTTTCTGGTTGGGGAATTTGAATTTTTTTTTGTTTTATTTCCTTATCTGAGCATAAACCCAGTACAGTGCTGGGCAGTTGACAGGCACCCAGTTTTGGTCATATACACGATTGCCCTGTGCAATGGACAGTGATTTTTTTCCAGTTGATTTTCTTTTATTAATCCCTTACTAGCTGTAGTGCTTCCCCTAAGATGATACATCCTTGTAATTTATGAAAAAGTGAATAAGAAAGAAAACACTTTCTGTTGTCTGAAGACATATTGATCATGGTCATGTCCACTGACTGACTCAAGTGTTAGATGCAATCAAAACCAAAGCTTAGTATTTTGGTCTGATTTCTTTTTAAAGCTAAGGTTGTCTGTGAGGTTTAGACACAGGTCCTACTATTCTTGCATTAAAGAAATGTGGCAAAGGCTTTTTTGTATCCTTTTATTTTTCCTCTCCCTCTGTTATAATGATAATTTTCTGTAGAACAAAGAAACATTTAGTCTGGTTATTTTAATTTTTTTTTTCTGTCTGGACTGACCGGGTGTTGAGTTTGCATAGTTAGTCATTAGTAATACATGAAATTCCTATCTAATATTGTTAACAGAATTTGCACAAAGTAAAATAGAAAATGTAGTTTTGCCTTGATTTCAAATTTGTTATCTAAAGGGAATTACTTGTATCTGATATTTAAAAATTATGTGAGAAGATTACAGAGTCTGAAATCAAGACAAAAATATTAAGATAAACACTTTTTTTTCCCACTAATCTCTGTGGCCTCTAAGAAACAGGAGGAGAGCATGATTTTATTTACAGGTAACTGAAAAATTTCGAAGCTGAACATGACAAGAGCACACACAGTGGACAGTCTGAAACCTGCAGATAACTGCCTTTAGTTATTATAAATGTGCCATCTTTGTGTGTGATAGAGGTCCATATCATTTTGCAGAAGTGCCTATTATGCAGCTGTTATGATTTTCCTGTTTATAGTGCCAATTCCTCACATGGTGCTTAGATCTTTAAAAATAGTATGGATGAAATCAGTGCTCTGTGTTGAAACACTCCCACCATCACCTTGGGTGAGCTGCTAGGCATGGTGTCTGCACACAAATTATGAGTTCCAGAGGGTTTTTTTTTTTCTTTTTTTTTTTTCCAATATTTGCATTCTCTTTCAGATAAAAAAAAAATCTCCTGATTAATCCTTCTTAATAATTAAGTAGTCTAGAATTTTTCTTGGTTATCTTCTATTTCTGAAACTTTCCTTACAGTAGAGCATACAGCACACAGACTTGACTGATGCACAGAAAAAGAAATCTCTGTAGCCCTCTGTGCTGTAACACTGTTTTAGGTGTTTGCTGCAGGGGAATCAAAAGCTTGTATGCTCCAGAAACTATCCACCAGCAACAATTTTGTTTTATATGCTCTGAGAGGTGGGACAAAAATTCAACGTGTCATCCTTTGCTTACAAATAACTTATTTACCATTTTTGGAATTCACGGTGTAGAATTGGTTTTGATGGTAAGTGTCTTTTGAAAGACTAATGGAAATGCAATAGT
Organism: Hylia prasina; assembly: GCA_013397195.1. Taxonomy (NCBI): domain Eukaryota; kingdom Metazoa; phylum Chordata; class Aves; order Passeriformes; family Sylviidae; genus Hylia; species Hylia prasina. Next base: position 611,588 of record VYXD01010899.1, read on the forward strand.
GCAAAAGTCACTCCTTAAAAAAAAAAAAAATCAAAAACCCATACAAAAAAACACCAAAAACAAGCAAACAAAAAAAACCCCCCAAACCAAAAAACCAACCCAAAACAAAAATAACTTCCCCTTAAGCAGAAGCTGAAAAGGAATTCAAGGTCCTTTGCTTAGTACTTGGAAAAAAGATCACTCAGCGGTATGGGTGGGGAAGTTGAGAGTTCAGCGTTGTGACATGCCTTGGGGTCATGAATCCATCTCCTGTTCTCTTAAGAGAGTCCTAATACCTTGCCTGTAAATTATTCTGGGTCATTATAATTTGCTAACAATATCTTCAGATTCTGGGGTCCACAGAAGAACTGTTGTCTCTGAGTGTTCATTTCAGTCACTACCGTGTTCCATGAATATTTGTTGCCTGTCACAAAGATGAAGTGCTTTGCAGAGGGGTCCCATAAGCAATTTATAGGCCCTTTGTGACCCAAATAACCTCTCTAATGATCTATTGAATGGACTGTTCATAGATTTTTTTATCATTTATGTCAGAGCTAGGTTTTAAAAACTTTGATTATGCACATTGTCGAGCTTGTTGAGTGGAAGTAGATGAACAACATTGGAATTAACCACCTTGATGAGTGAGTGCTTTTTCTAATTGAAAGAATGAAACTGCAGATGAATCTCCATAACTATCATTTTTTGAGTGCTTTAGCTCTTGATTGAAGTAGAAAGAGAGAACATGCTGAAGTGCTGTTCTTTCTTCTCTTTCCTTTGTCCTTTCCATTTTGAAGGAAGGTGGCAGTCAGCACTGTAGGTTTGCAATAATGGATCTGATGGTGTTGCAAAGGCCATGTGCTCTAGAATGAATCCCTTCATCCTCCATCTGCCTTTCCTCTTGATTGACTCCAGGGTGGTGAAAAAATGAACCAGATATGGAGTCACTCAGTCTTGCCAAAAAAATGACATTCTCTGTATGAGCAAATGCAACTCCAGGTCTGGAGACCTTTGATGTGGAAAAGAGTTGTACCTCTAAAGTTGGTGACAGCAAGGCAGGTAATCTGGGGACTTCAGTTCTGGACTTTTAAATCCCACTTTAATCCTATTTCTAAATATAGAATCCTTTTGTGGATTTGGGCTTAAGTAATTTCTAGCAGGAAGGACAGTTCAACACTGAAATTGATTTTATTTAACAAGGTTGTGTAATTTCAATTATCAGATGTTTTTTAACTTGTATTAGAGGTCTGTCATGATGGATTTATATAAAGTAGACTGTCTTGGAGCAGGTGTTGAACAGGACAGGAGCCTAAGGTGATTTGTAGCCCTACTTTCTATAACCTAAACTTAGAATAAAGTGTTAGCTGTTCTTCTGTTCTGGCGTGACTGGTTTGTGGTTGGTTTGTTTCTGTGGAATGTAGGTTGAAAATTAAGAAAATCTACTAAGCTTTATTGCTGTTCTCTCAGGCTTTGAAGTCACAAAGTAAGCATTCAAGGCTGTCATAAAATTGATCTGAAGACTCTAACTGTTTACTGCAGGACACATGTTCTATCCTGATTTCTGTGCTATGAAGTTATGCATAGGTGTATTCCATGCTCTGGAGCAAAGCCACTGAGACCAATTAAATTCTTTGGATTAATGAAGATACAACTGAGGGTGGAATTTGACTCACTGACTTTTCTGGTACTGCATAAATATGAGTTGGATATGGTTTTGTTCATACAAGTGTGATTGAATCCAATACTTAAATGCATATATGGCTGAGTAAAAAAAATACTGTGTGAGATCACTAGGCTAGGAGTGAGTACTGTACAATGAACAAAAACTACTGTAACTGTGCCCATTGTCTGGAGAAAAATCTTATCAGGTTTGCTTGCTTTTCTTCCTGCAATATATGGTCTTAACTAAATGCTATGGCGTCAATTTCAAATGTGTCTCCCTCAACATGCTTCCTTGAAATTCTGTGAAAGAAAAAACTTTTATTTAATAAGTGGCTGTGGTCCACAAGTTCTTTAGAGTGAGAAGGAAAGTACAAAACTTTTTGACTACCTGTCCAAGAGTAGAGTTGAAAGGCAAACTGCTGGTAATGGTACAGTCAGGATTAATGAGATTGGAGTACTGGCTACTGTCCTTAAACTATAGCACTGCTGCCTTGTGTTTGTCAGACATCAGGAAGTGAGAAGTATCTAGCCTGGTCAACAATCAATTTGATACACAAAGGTACATTTACAACTTAGTAGGCAGCACTCTAAGTTAGACAATGTGATTTAGGTAGTTTGAGTTCTGTTGCTAGTCTCTAATAAGGAAAAAAACTTGTCTGTTACCATTTTAGTTGCTAGAAATTCATGCCAGTCTTTATAAAGTTTCTTTGTTGTCTTGAAAATGCTCTATTCAGAGAACTGATTAAAAATCAGTTCATACACAAATACACACACTTTAAAACTGGGACCTAGGTATGCCTTTTTGTATGCCAGTGTGCTAACCTGGAGTGTTAGAGTTGATGTGAGATATGCTTCTGCTTCTGCTATCGTTGCCTGTCTTGTACAGTGCAAGTTCCAGCCTATTAAGAACTTTAAAATTTCAGGATGTATTTCTTGAAGATGAATTCTTGAGATATGCTGACTATTATTGCCTTCCATTTTAATTGAATATAAAAAGTAATGGAATTATTTAAAAGTAGAACCATTTTTCTCCAACAGTGGAATTCAAATAGCTAAATATTCTTCACATCTCTCTGTGGCAGATTGACTCTGACTGGGTGATAGATGTTCACCAAAGTTGCTCTATCACTTAGCTGGACAGAGGAGAGAAGGTTCATGGGTCAAGATAGGGACAGGGAGAGATCACTCACCCCTTATGGGCCAGGGAAAAACAGACTTGACTTGGGGAAATTAGTTTTAATTTATTACCAATCAAATCAGACTAAGATAATGAGAAATAAAATCAAAACTTAAAGACATGTTTTCCCCCACCCTTCCATTCTTTCTGGGCTTAACTGTCTCCTCCCCATCAGCTGGCACAGAGGGATGGGGAGTTGGCATTGTGGTAACTCATCACATGTTGCTGCAACTCCTTCAGGGGGGGAATTCCTCACACTCTTCCCCTAATCCAGCGCAATGTCCTTTCCATAAGAGACAGTTCTCCATGATCTTCTCTAGTGTGAGTCTTTCCATTGGCTGCAGCTCTTCACAAGCTGCTCCAATGTGAGGCCCTTCCACAGGGTGCCATCCTTGAGGCACAGCCTACTCCAGCATGGGATGCCCGTGAGGTCACAAGTTCTGCCAGCAACACTGACACAGCACAGGCTCCTGTCTCCACAGATCCACCCACATCCTGCCAGTATCCTGCTCTAATGAGGGCTTCTCACAGCCTCCATCAGGCATCCACCTGCTCTGGCATGAGCTCCTCCATGGCCTCCAGGTGGAGCATTGCTCCACCCTGAACCCCCATGGGCTGCAGAGGCACATCCTTCCTCAACATGCTCTTCACCATGTGCTGCAGGTGGATCTCTGCTCCACCATGAACCTTCGTGGGCTGCAGGGGCACAGCTCCCTTACCATGGTCTGCACAGGCTGCAGGGAATCTCTGCTGGAGCACCTGGAGCACCTTCTCCCCCTCCTTCACTGACCTTCATGTCTGCAAACCTTCCTCTCTCACGTGCTCTTAGCCCTCTCTGGCTGCAGTTGTTGTTGTACAGGATTTTTCCCTTTCTGAACTATGTAATCCCTAAGGTGCTACATCCCATCTTGACCAACAGCTGGTCCATCAGATGGTCTTGACCAACAGCTGGTCCATCTTGGAGCCAGCTTGCATTGGCTCTGTTAGATGTGAGGCAAGTTCTTAAAGTTCTTCTAGAAGCCTGTAGCCTCCTGTCACTACCAAAACTTTGCCACACCAATCCAACACAGACTGCAATTCTTCACCCAGAATCACTTTATATCTTCCCCTCCATGTGTTCCTAAGATACCAGCCTTCTTGTGTTGTGCTTTTTGAACAGCCTAATCATAAATTGCTATCTGTCTGAGATCCTATTTGCTGAATTCTTTCCACAGTTTGATTTAACAAATAATGATGGTGAATCCGTTGTAAAAAGAGTGAAAATAAAAACTTTGTAAACTGCAGTACTAGCTGAGCACTGCTAGCAGAGATAAAAGGACGCTCTATTTAGACTTTGAAGCTCTTTTTCAGCAGTTCCAATGAAATTCCTTGGGTGGTGCAGTCCCTCTTTTCCACAACATGGCACTGTTTTGTGACTGGACAAGACTGTGCTCTAACTAGATAATTCCACTTATGCTTGAACAGATACCAACCAGCCAATGAAAGTGCAAAATTTTGTATGATGGCCTTAGAGGTATGAGATTGCCTCTTCAGCGGTATTTCTGAGATGTACAAGTTCATTTTCTAGCTAGGCTTTTTACTCCCCAACCCTTGTGTCTTCATTGTTAGTCTGTCCTAATGCTACCTGCAAATGCTGGAGTGCTTCCCTCAGGACATTTGTTGTTCTACCTTGTACTTCCTGTACACTTGTAATTAAAGGCGTGAGTATTATTCCTTCCTTCTTAAGCAAACTGTATCCACTTCCCAAGATTGTACAATCTCTCTTACTCAGTTATGGACATGATGCAGGAAATGATGTGTGTTCTTGCACAGAAAAGGGAACAGGAACCCGAGAGGTTGCAGTAGAGAAATAGATTTATTAGTTATCCAGAGAGCCTCCTGGCCAATGCAAGGTAATCCTCTACTCATTTTCTTATACTTTTTTCCATCTAAATTTGGCCACCCCCAAAATATGGGATTTCTGCCATTACTGCTGGAAGACTATAACAGGTTAATACATCTAGCACAGAAGTTTTTCATGGTGTTCAGTGTAAATTATTTCACAGATGAAATATACCTCGCTGTCAGGGAGCAGCCTAAATTTTTACTTTCTTAATTTCATCCCATTACTCCTCGTTATATCCCTTGTACCAATCTAAATAATTCATCACCCTTCTTAATGTTTATACTCTTCAAATATTTATAGGCAGTTATCACATCTCCCTTTAGTCGGAGCTTAGCTGAGCTGTTCATATTTAGACCTTTTAATCTTTCTTCATAAGAAAATCCTTCTACATGAGATTGAGGGCCTGATCCTCAAAGGTATGTAGGTGCCTGTCATTGACTAGAACAGAACTGTGGCCTAGATATTAGTACCATTGGCAGCAGGTTTTTTCTCCTCTCTGAATCACTACTAATGTGTCAGTATTAGATTCCAAGGGGTACAGAACTGAATGTGATATTCCGGGAGCGTCGTGGCCAGTCTTCCCTGGTTTGCTGGGCCGTGTATCACCTCGGCATGCATGTCCCCCAGGGTGTGTTGTGCCTCTTCCTCTCACACAGAACTGGAAATTTGTATCTATGGTAGTGTTCCGTGTTGTCCTTACTTGCCTTCTGGACCTCTATATTCCAGACTTCTTACTAGTGAATTTGCTTTTCTCTGTGTGTGAGTACCTATATTTATTATAGATGCATATATATATAAAAAATTGTAGTTACTGCCCATTGTCTGAACACAGATGAAAATTAAGAGGTTCTGCTGAACATTAATCTCTGTATCACTACACTGTATAGTTTTCCAGCTTTATACAGTGGCATTAATCACTACTCTTTGTTTACAGATTTTTTTAAACAATTTATTGTCCATGTAACTCTGCTCATACCCAAACCAATTTGAATTAAGATTGTAAGGCAGAATCCCTATATCAAATGCTTTACTTAAATCCAGCTACAGTAAATCTAGTGCAGGGCATATTTCATTGTTCTCAGTGGTCTCTTAGGTCCCTCGGGTATGAATTTTTGTTTGAACCTTTCATATTTGTCTTGTGCAGTATGAATTATTACTGGTGGTTATGGTTTTTGGACTACCACAACTAGAAATACTCTCTCATTCAAGTTAGAAATGGAAATAGTCGTCCCATGTTTGGGCTCAGGATAGACTGAAATTTTGTTAAAGTACCAATTTCTGATATCACAAAAGAGTTTGGATACACAGGTCTGGAACCAGTCAGAGCTGGACAGATCAGCAGACTACCACGTTAGTGGTAATGACTGCATTTTTGTGGGCTTAACATGAAATACTTTTAGGTTTTATTCTTTTAGTCCTTTTTGTCTAAATTAAAGAAATAATTAAAGCAAGTATTTTGAAATTAAAATTGCGTACTATGTAAATGTGTAAAAGCAGCTTTGTTTTTTGAGTGGATAAAACCAATAACCATATTTGAATGAACTTGAGAGAGATTTCTTGGCTGCGTCAAAGTTTTGTCTGAGTAAATAGCTTTTGCACAACTCTACTTCCATTTTGTGTCTGGCAAACGTGAAATCAAATCTTGGCACTTGATACTGCTATTTTAGATGCCACAGTCCCGGTGCAGTGATGCTACGTCAAAGCCTATATATCACCCACAAGCCTGCCAGACTGAACTGTCTCTCCTTTGCTTGTTTTTCTGACAGTGTTTGGGTGGTGGATTTAGATTTTTTGCCTGAAAGGGCTTGATGCTTGTCAAGTCTGTAAAAAAACAAGACTTCAAAATATTACATGGTAGTAGCACCAAATTTGAATGACTTTCCTAAGGCTAACTTAGCTCATCTATGCTATTTTTCTAGATGACCTTGTTTTATTGCAGGGAGAGCATTTCTCTTTTTAGTATTCAATACAATACATTTATCATCTTTCATCTCTCACTATTTCACATTTGCTTATTCTGAATCTCATGATACACATTGTCATCTACAGCAAAAGTATTTTACTGAAGACCCCTTTCAATTTTCTACGGAACTGCTGTGCATTACTTTGAGTTTTATACATGATTGACTTCCAGAGGTATAGAATTTTAGCTTCAGTCTTGCAAAGCTGGCTTGTTGTTAGTTTTTTGATTTTCTGGCATCGCATGAATTCATGTGAATTGATTACATGAATTCTTATGTTGTTTAAACTACTACCCAAAAAGCTGTATGCCTATGTGATGGAACTATGAATATATGTGTTCTACCAGAGACACTCGTACTCTGCCTCTTTCTTTGTAGAGAGTGCCACGTGAGGGACTATTTTAGGTTACATTATCAAAAGAAAGCTTTTGACAGTGCAAAGCTTGCTCTTCCTTGGTAATGTTGGCCCATATAGCTCTCCTGAGAAATATTTTTAAGTGTAGGCAAGCCATTTCTGTGTGTGTGACCTTTAGCTGAAGCACAGTGAACAATACAGAAAACAAAACTCAGAATCTTCTGTGAGACAGTGAGCACTTAGAGGGGCTGCATGCTGGCTCGGACCAAGCTGGATCAATCAGACTTGGGAAATAAGGAATTTTATTTTTTTGGGTTTTTAAACAGTAAGCAAAGCAAACAAGAAAGGAATAGCACCTCCTAAGACTGATGTTCTACTACTTAATATCCACTTTTATTCTATGATAATTTTATACCCCTGAAAATGTGTAGTGCTGGAGAATCAGGTCCATAGTGTTCCTCTGACCACCTGTAATGATTTAAAAACATACCAACAGAGATGAAGTGTTCAGGAATTAAGGGAATAAAAAGGATCTCACACATTTATAACTTTAAAAATCACTAAGATGAACTTGTTGCAAAACCCAGTTTGTGTCAAGGTTATATGCTAAACTCTGAAAAAAAGTACTCTATCTTTCCAAAAGGTGATTACTCAAATGGTCATTTCCTTTCTGTATAGGAACAGAATAATTGGGGTTTGATTTCATTAGGCTGTTTTCTTTTACTGATTTGAATTCAAAACTTTCAATTCTAATAAAATAGGAATGGCAGGAAGTTGATATACTTTCTACTCTCTTATTAGAATAATGGTGTTAGCTTCTTTAGTTCTAGGAAATGAATAATGACACCAATTATTGATCTTGTGACAGGTTAAGAAGAATATTATCTCAGTACATACTAGTCAGCTTGACCTTTTATTGACTTGACCTTGAGCTTCCCTGAGAAACAAAATTAGGACACCTACATAACTTTGTGCTGTGATTTTGAAATTCTGACGTGGTTTGGATTATATTGTTGAAATTGGTTAAACAGTATCAAATGATTAATCTATACCAGTAACACAGGCAGATTGAGACAGGCTTTGGCCAATAACCAATGCTAACATGGCTGTTGAGGATTTTGGATAGTTTTTTTTATTTATTTATTTTGATTATTTTTAAGTTTCACCTTTCTTTATTTGCTTTTTTTTTTTTTT
>VYXD01010899.1:621781-733973 GCA_013397195.1 Hylia prasina
TTTGTTTTTTGTTTTTTTTTTTTCCTGGTTATAGGCAATGCAGCAGGACTTCCTCTAAAGACCTGACTTCCCCAGGGCTTCTTGTAAGCTGTAACTGAGACTGGGATAACTCAAAGTTTTCAATTTCTAGACATTCAAATTGGATCCAGTGACAGGGTTAGAAAAATGAAACAGTATGGATTAGCATAGCCTAGCCCTAGGTATTCCATAGGAATCACTGGAGGCCTTCTGTGTTATTTCAGCTAAAGCTAGAAAATCTTTTCTTGGGAAAGTTCCTTTTGGTACTGAGGGATGTTTTTTCAGGCTTATTGCTAGCAGTGGAAGGAAACTTAAGACTATTTTTTCACTTTTTTCTCTCATATGCATAACCAAAATCTGCCACTAAAATTATGTGATGAGAAGAACTTTTGGAGCTGTATGTGTAGCTAAAACCCCAAAAAACTCAAAAACAAAAACCAAAACCACCCCAAACAAATAAACATGACATACTGCAGTTAGGAGTATTCTGGACTTGATTACTTCTATTTCATGGTGAGAAATTTCAAAGAGGCAAATTTCAGCCAGAAAACATTTCCTATGTAATGCAGTTGCTTCCATACCTGTTCACTTTTCTGGGATCTTCTAGCTGTGACAGCATATCAGCAGGACTACCTACCAACCCAGGCTACTTAAACACTGTATGGATTATTTCAGCTGTGCTTTACCTGTTGTATCCTTATTCTTACTCTGCCAGTGGTGCTACAGAGTTTTGTTGGCATTCTCAGACTCTGTGCAGTATTGGGTCAACAGCCTGCTCACCAGTTCTCATCCCTCATGTTTTTTTAACCTTTGGATTTCAATCAAAACCAATGCAACAAAAAAAGTAATAGTGTGTCTCTGCAGTGAATTGTGCTTTTTAACTGTTCTAAGTTTGGCAGTTGTGTTTTATTCATGGCATATTACCATAAGAAGGGAGAATGTTACAGAGATATAACCAAAAAAAAAAAAATTCAGTAGTATCGTCTTACATGGCCTTGTGTTTGGTGGAGATACAGTGTTTTGGAAAGGTGAAAACTTTTTTGGAAGTTTTGCAATTGGATAAAACAAATAATTTAATAATTGTGTTTCTTGGATTATTTAGATTTTTATTAATTAGCACTGGCGGAAGAGCAGTGTTGACAATTCAGAGTTTACTTTGATGAAGTATGAGATCTGCCATAACAAGAGTCTATTGTTAATAACAGAACAGGCAGGAGCAAGAGGAAGATCATTTTAGGTATCCTGGCAGAGATAATGCTGTACCAAGAGTTATGGCAAAGAATTTTCCTAAGGTGTTCTTGGCTTTTGGTGTCAGGGATAAAGCAATCTAAAAGGATGGCTATCAAGTAATACCAAATAAGATTCCTGTGGAAATGTACATAACATCTTTAATGTGGAGAATAAGCAGTTCATGTGTGCATAGTGCAAATGATGGAGGGTGGTTCTAGGGGTTAGATTTTTGATAAGGCTTGCTTTTAAAAGGGTTTGTGCAAAGATCTTAGTATAGATCTACAGACTGTTGTAGACTTGGCCTTGACTTTTAATGGGAAGCTAAGAATGTCAGAAGTTTCAAGTGATGAAAGCAGAAACAATCTCAGCATTTAGGAATATCCCAATGTTTGGATCCTTTTGTGTGGGAATTAGATACCATAAGTAAAGGTTTGATACTTTGTCACTTACTGGCTTATCTTCCTAAGTAGTGAAATCCCCAGCTAAGCCTTTTTAGCACTCCTGTCCCATGATGCATGTTCACTGTAGCTGCTTTGATCCATGCCATTTTGGGTTTTGATCTTTTCTCCTTCCTGCCTACTTCTGTCTGCCCATCATCAGTAAAAAGCTGCTTTGCAGAACTTAGAAGCACACTGAACTTTTGAACTGGTATCAATGGTTGGTTATCCAAATTTCTAGGAGAGCAATTGCCATTTAAAATACCCCTATTGTTCCTTTTGGAGTCTTAGCTCAGATAAAGTAATCATTAGCAGTGCTATACTCTTTGGTAGTTTCCTGTGACTGTATTGGGAAATACATATTAAATACATTACATCCACATGCATAATATGAATTTAATCTCCAAGTCACTAACTCCCAGGTCTACCTCCTGCTTCCCTTGGGGTGGGGAGCCTTGTAAGCTAATTAGTGATAGCACATAAGCTTCAGCCCTGAAGAACATTGCTCATTTTATTACTTGTGCTGTGTTAAAAATGGAGGATGCTGCTGGATGATAAAACGCAAGGAAGCAGAAGAAACACTAGGCAATGGAAGAAAACTTCAGTAATGCTCAGACATCCTAGTGTAAGGTCATCCTGCAGTCACACATTATGTGTGCCTGGTCAACCCACAGCCGAATGAATCTGGGAAACAATCACAAGAAAATTTTTAATATATATATGTAGGGAGAGATGTGTAAGAGCTCTTTACTGCCTTCATGGGGCTCATTGGAGGGTTCTCAAGGGACTGTGCTATGGTGGCCCTCTGACCCTGAGCCAATACATTGAAATGTTATTTCTGCCTGGTCTCAGTAATCTAGGTAATAAAATGTTGGTTGTACCTTTTTTCTGTAAATACACTCCTGATAATGTTTGGTCTAGTTATAAAGAGATTCATCATTTGTATTCCTTTCTCAAAATGCAGGGGGTCCCCCTATTGCATACCTTAGCATTCTGCTGAGGCTTTAGCATTGTTGGAAGCTGGCTGCTGAAAGATTTTCCTTAGAATAGAGTGGAGTAATAAAATATCTTTTGTGAATGGGGGAGGGGAAAGTGGGACCCACAGCAGAGAGAGATGTTCTAAATTGCAGAAATTAGAAACAAAATATTCAAAAACAGTAGTATTTTTATGGCACTATACCCTCTTCTCCTGCTGGGGCTTCTTGGAAAAGCCAAGAAATAACAAAAGGTTTGGGATGCAAAATGACAGAAGTCAGACAAAATTTTCACTATTGAGATGAAAAGCTAGGCTTGGAGATTAACTTGCTCTTTGAAATCTCTTTCTTCTTACAGAAAGTAGCACAGGCTCAGTGGCCTTTACCCTTACAGAAACGGAGTGACTTAGAGCACATCAGGGACTCTCAATAACATTCCAAGCACACTCGTGTGAGTACAAATTAGCCACTAATTACTCCAAAACACTGACTTTCTATATCAAAAGGTGTGTGGGAGTTCAGTTAACTCATGCCCATTGTGATTGCACTAATGATGTCTCAATTACATGTGTATGTGTGTCTGAGAGGTGCATGAACACCCATTAATGTGCCTATGCATTTTATTTGTGTTTATATACAAACAGCATGCATTTTTTTCTGGCACTTGTCAGTGGTTCATTTGTTAGCTGGTCATTATCTGTTTTCCTGTGTCAGTATTCAACTGATATTCCAGCAGGGGCCTGTGGGCTGTTTTTTTTCTCAGTTACAAATGTAAAGCCAAGAGCTTGAAGAGGAAAAGAAGTGGTTATGGGGGTGCTTGTTTGACTTTCCCAAACTTCCAACCCTGATCACTGCATAAACCTGTGATCAAGCACAGCCACACTGGTCTAGTTCCCAATCCCCTGGAGCAGGGGATTACATGTGATAGGATCTGGAGTGTTTTCTCAGACTCTGTGTTGCACCATGTTGCTGTGTGGAATTGAACAGTCCCATGTCTAAAGACTCCAGAGGAAGTGCTTTTTAAAGAATGTTTCTTATCAAAATAAAAGGCCAATCAGCCCAACCAGAGATGGTGAGACTCCGCAGATGTTGGGTGTGACCCAATATGCTGTCCTGGCACAATTTCAGTTCTATAGCAGATCGTTGCAGCCTTTGAGGACTAAAAACATATTTTGACTTTCTTCTGGCATACTGGAAAAGGCTTGTATTGTTGCAAAGTGTATCTAATCTAGTCTTCTTCTGCAATAGAAGCAATAGTTTGTAGGATGTAGGATAAGCTTCATGTCTGTTCTTGTGTAACAAGAAGAAAGGTCTGCTAAAATACTGGACTTCTATTGTTCTAAAATTTGCTTAAGTTTGGTTACAAAATCTGTCAAAATTGGATTGCTGAACAGCAAGAAATTTTGAAATTAAAAAAAATAAATGGAAAATAGTAGATCCATCTACAGATGTTTTCATTTTCCTTAACTGATACAAGGCTATGAAAGTTCTTTTTTTGCAGTGCCTATGGTAGCAAGATAATTCCAGATACAAAATACCAACTATAACACATTTCCCAAGTACAGTGATTGTGTGAGAAAAACTAGGGAATTTTATTATGAATTGTTTTAATTGAGTGGTAAAATTTAACTTGAGCTAATGCCCTGGTAGGTGGATTGAAATGTATCTTCCCCCAGTCATATTCCTAACAAATTGTTCTTTTCTACATTATCCTTTATGACCCAGAGTCTCTAAGATGTGGTTTCAGTTGATGCCTCTAGTTGTTTTGCTGATGCTTTCCTTAAAATGAGGAAATTAAAAAAAAAATAATCTCCATATTAAGGTATCTTAACATTTTAAAATATATTTTAGTTATAAGTCCATTCCCAATGTTAATTTTAGATTAATGATTGTATTGTGACAGACAGCTGAGGGGTCCTGCACTTGGCTGCATTCCATTAAGAGTGTATGATTTATAATTAGAAATGAGCTAATGCCAAAGCTGATCTTTTCCAAAGTCCGTGTGTGTTCAGAGAGGAAGACTGTGTTTTAATTAAAAATAAAGTGGCCAGTAGCAAAGTTCAGGTCCTCTATGTAGGGAAACAGCACAGCACTCAGCAAAACCATAAAATAGAATTAAGTTTTGCCATCCTGACCACAGCAATTTATGTGATCTTAAGCGGATTTTGAATTTAGTGGGCTCTAAAAATGTACTTAGAGTTTAGAAATAAAAAATATTTTTGCTGACTTTGGATATTAGATTTTACAACTTTGGTTGTACTTTTTATTAAGCATGATTTAAAATGAGGTGTTATTAAAACTTTTTTCCCCCCCTAGGAATTAATAATACACAACATTTTCATTAGGTTTTAACAAAGTCTTTAGAATTCCTCATCCTCCTTTTTAAAATCTGAATCACCTGCTACTTTTCCAGCAATGAATTTTGTGAACTCTGAGCAGTAAATAGGGCATGAGTTGTCTATTGCAGAACTGTGAATTAGAACTCTTGTGATTTTGAGTGCCTAAGGATAGTGGAAGTGCAAGACATCCAAATCATTCTTATATCAAGGATTACAATGAGAGTAGAAGCTGGCAATGCTGATAAACTCCTTATGGTCTACTGAATACATACTTACTCTTTTTTCTCTTCAGATGAATGCCATTATAATAAACCCTTTTGTTTACAACCTGTCTTCTTATCCAGAAAGCATGTGAATGCATTCAGCATACTGTAGAGAGGGACATATTCATCTATTCATCTGTCACAGAAGAGCAATCACCTCTGAGGTGAAACATGCCACTGCTTCTTACATTAAAGTACTGCTGATAGTCTGATCACTTCCTTTTTTTTTTTTTTTTAATCTCTCAAGATTAAGCCTCGCCATATATCAAGAACTACTTTTTTCCTTTTTCTTTCTTCCTGTGACGACTTATACTGGAATCAAAGTAGTTCTCTGTCCTTTGTCAGTGCTTATTTTTGAAAAGAGACTTTGAGTTAATAGTGAACATGTTGTTTTGAACTTCAGCAAAGGATCTCTGTTTGCCATTAAATTTGTGCAACTGGTAGACACAAAGGGGCAGCAAAAATGCCAGACAGTCCAGACCTTAATATGTTTTCCATGGCTGGAAGTGGTGTGACAGTCCTCTAGTCATTTGACCATGAATTCAAAACTATTTGCCCAGAGCCAAAAGCCACCACCATATAGATTTCTCGCTGTGCTGTAAGATTTAGGTCACCAAGGCCATTATTTTATTAAGGTGTCTTAGAGAGAAGCGTTCCTTTGTAAACATCTCTTGTCTTTTGAAAAGACCTTTTTCAGCTTCTATATTTTTTTGTGCATTGATGACAGAGCAGCCATTAAATCTGGGCAGAGATAATGCCAGATGATAAATTCTTTTCCTCCTGACCTTGTAAATCAATTGGCAGAACTATACACTGCTTGGTGTAACAGTGTGCCATTTTTAATTTGCTACTACTGCAGCACAAACTAATTTTAGCACTTTAATGCTTGCTCTCTGATCCAGTTTGCAAAACAGCTCCTGGTTAAAAGCTATGCAATAGGTGGCTATATTTATTGGCCTTATACCAACAACTGACAAAAAGAAAATCACAATTGATGCCAGTATTAGTGTTATTACATCTAGCTACTAGTGAAAAAGGTAGCTGTGTTTATAGCAAGATTTGTATCAATTCACACTATACTATTAACATTTAGTTTGACTGTCAAAAATCCCTTGCTGATACTTAGAGAAGAGAGGCAGAGATATCTCAAGTTTTAGTAGTCCTAGTTTGCCCAGGGCAAAGAAGTCTGATTTTCATCTGGCATAGTTGTAAGTCAGGTTTCCAGAGGTCTACATGGTCTCATTCTCTTGAGGAGTTTGTGGCAGGAAATTTTCAGTGGTCTATTTGCAGAGTTCTTCCCTCAGTTTTACATTAGTATTTGGAAAGGACTAATAAAAGTTTCCAAGAGAGAGGAGGCAAAATTGTTTTTCTGTATATAAGGAGTTCAAAAGGTGTCACTTTGCTGAGTTGGCCACCTTACTTCTGACTCCTGGGAACAACTTACAATGTCATTGTATTTTCACAGTACCTTCATCCCTTCGTCTCCTTGACCTGTTTGCATGGTGTTTGCAGGGTCAGTAGGATTAGGTGTAAGAATGGATCATGGAAGTATTTTGAAGTCTAGTGTGGAAAGATGGCCAAAGCAGTCTTAACAGAAAAGCCAGGCTTCCACTGCAAGAGGACGAGGCTTTAAAACAGATGAGAAACCAAAAGCGAAGAAAATTAAAAAGAGGAGACATTAATATTTCATCCCTGTCATATTTATTCCTTCCATTTTTTTAAGAAAAGGTCTGTTTTAATTTTTGTCTTTCAAATGAACTGCTTGTAAAAACACCATGGGAAGCTTCAGCTTAATGCAAGAAAATTAGAGCAGGAGGGAGGGAGAAATGAAGGAGTCTGAGCAACACAGGAATGATAAGCTTTGGGATGCAGCAGAGAGTCAGCAATCTGAAGCTACGAAGAAGAGCAGTTGAGCAGTGTGCAGGTCCTTAAGACGAGGTTGTATTCATGCAGAAGCAGGCAAGATTATATAAGTAAATAGATAAGCAATTCCATTCACATGAGGAGTGAAGGCACAGGGAATGATAGTCTTGAACTGAGCTGAAGAGAATCACCTTTGAGGAGGTAAATTTGAGGCAAATCCCCAAAGGAACCATCACTGTGACAAAACACCTCAAGCTCTTAGTGTCAAAACAAAAAAGTTACTCCGTGCACAAACTTGTGTAAGCAGTTAAATTTTGTCATCTTTGAAACTGACACTAGCTCTCACATATATTTACAAGTTGTATCTTCCTGTGTATTAACATTAAAGTTAATTACCCATGGAGCAGAGCCTGTTAGGTTAACAAAATGCTGGAGTGATGTCCCACTTCTGACTTTGGGGATATCTTCAAACTTACAAAAACATCAGGGTTATGATATCACCTGTGTGTGCACAGCTTATACAATTTTGGTTGTATGAGAGGAAAAATAAACCCTTCATTATGGCTGAGTGTTTTGGATTTATAGGTGCCATATGATGAATTCTAGATATAGAATTATTTGGTTAAACAGAGTCTGTGTCTCACTGATAGGTCTAAAAATACACATTAGTGTTTTTAACAAAGAGGCCAGAGTCTTCCTTCAGTGTCTACAAGGTCAGTTCCTGCAGCCCTCTGAGGTTCTTTAGTTCTCCTGTTTCCTGTGCTTTATTGTATATCTCTCTACATGATATATCTCTCTATGTTCACACATATAATTTTATTCATATTATATATAAATGTCTATATTGTGTATAGGTATATAATGTATAATTGGTATTTATCTATATAAAACCTCTATGAAGATGATCTCAATATATGGACTGTGCATAAATTACCCATGTTTTTCCATACACCATATAGTACATATTGTGTATATATAGATACATGCATATATAGTATTTGAATATAGTCCTGGGCAACTGGCTTTAGCAGACCCTGCCTGAGCAGGGAAATTGGATCAGATGACCCAGATAAAATTCGTCTCTTCGGTCTTGACCTGTCATTCTGTGGCTAAAGGAAACCTTTGTTTTTCAAGTAGTAGTGGACTAATGTCCTAAAAGAAGGGGCTGAGTGTCAACTAAAATTAGAAAAAAAAAAAAATAGTATTTTTGAAGATGCTTTTAAGAAAGGTGGTTTTCTTATTATCTTGGCCCATCTCACTATTCATTTTTAGTTTTGGACTCCTATTTCATTTTGTTATCTGGCATATCTTTTCCTATCAGCAATCCTTTTCTGTTCTGACTTCCTAGAGGTGGGTGGAAGAAGAGAAGCAGAAAACAAAACAGTTTGCTGTAGCATTAAGGCTAGTGAATCCCTTTTCTCTCCACAGACTTTTTTGTAGGCCTTACAAAAAGTGTTTCGCTGTGCAAACATTAAGGAGAACAGACAAACTGCAACTAAAACATTCTTTAGCAGGAAGTCAGGGAAAGTAGAACTGAGACAAGATCATTTCCATGCCAGTGACATAATTGCTCCATCATCTTCTTTCCCCGTCGATCAGTGTGCTTCAGGAACAATGAAGAATGAACATTCAACAGCCTCTGTATTCTTCTGCTGATTCACCAAAAAATGTTCCTCTCTAGTCACACTGCTTTTAATATGAAAGGAAATACCTGTCTTTTGCTAAATTTCATTTCTTTTAGAGTAGGTTTTTGTTGTTGACTTATATACAAAGAGTGTCTGGCTTTTAGGTGTTTGAATTTGAAAAGCTACAGTCTGGTCTGGATCCACTAGGTGAGCTCACAATGCTCTTGTTACAGAAATGGCCTTCTAAGAAATAAAATACAAACAAATGGAGATGGAGGGTAGCAGTACTGTTAGGTTAAGTATGTGTTTGGGTTTTTAAAGTGTTCCACAGGGGAAAATCTGGTTGGTAAAAAAGCAACTCAGCTAGTGGGAAGATAGGTGGCCATGAATTCATTACAAACTCCAAAACTCTGCTGGTGAGGTTTAGATACAGGGACAGGTCAAGTCAAAACATACTTGTCATTATGGTTCAGCCTTGAGATGGGTCTTGTAAACCTCCTTGTTCTTTACCCTGCTGTGAGTCTAATCACTCATATTGGTCAAAGAAATGATCTGTCTTTAGCATCTCTGACAAAAGAGACAAAGAGAAACAGGAAATTTTGTAGTTAGAGTGCTAATTTTTAGTGCCAGTATGAACTTGTTTTCACAAGACGTATCTAGGATCCACTGGGATGTTTGAGAATATCAACATGTGTTCTGTTTTCTCAATTTAACTGTGTATTCTCTGTTATTTTTAGTCTTCAACTGGAACTGTAATTCCAAAAGTTGTTGATGCAAGGGAGCAGAGAGTGATGTGCAGTGTCATTAACACAGAGTGACTTTGCTTTTGTGATACCAGTTGTATCTTTAGTTATTGCTGAAGTTCAGGAAATACTTGCTTTCCATCCTGGTTTTCAGACAGGTGGCAGGCTGATGGGTTTCCTTGGGAATTTAAGTCAGAGAATGGCTTAGAACAGGGCAGAGGAAATTCAGGAAGGACAAGGTTCTGCTTCAGGTGACTTGCTCTGCAGCTGGAACAAGAAAGAAGGACCTAGGAAAACAATGAACATGCTGAAGGAAATCATGGGCAAATGAGACCCCTGAAAGCACCAACATGCCCAGTGCAGAAGGGAGGAAAGTGCTCATTCACTGTGTTTTGTGTGTTGTCTTACAAGTGCAGTAACTCTGGAACAAATTTAGGGGATGCTTTCTAAAAATACTATCAAGAGTAGTGCTTGTGTCCTGAGGATGTAGATAGAGTGTATTTTACACAAAGGAGTCTAAAAGCATATGGATCTGTTGTATTAGTCCCCATACAGTTGTCTGTACAGTTCGCAAATGAAAGAGCACAGCCTACACCAGGACTAAATCACAGGCTGGTTTTTTTTATAGAAATCTGTTTAATAGCAGCAATTTACTGTCAATGGCAAGTAGGAGCAAATTTCCAGATAATCTCCTGAAATAGGCTCTTACAGATGACACAGTTTCATATACAAGAGCCATTGCAATTTGTAAGAACATCCTTAAAATGTTCTGTAAAGTATCTTAAAATATCAGCATACGTTGTAGGCTCTATTGCTCACTTCCACAATGCTCTTATAAAAGCATTTATCTACTCTAATCTTCTTAGTCCTTCACACAAATGATTCTTACTGTCAGAAGATGAATACCTAGGGCTTTATCTCATTATCTTTTATAGCTGGTTTGGAAAAACCAAAACAACGACAACAAAACCCTACCTCTTTTTTTCTGTTGAGTAGCCGTAGCCATGTACCTCCTCCATGTGTTACATCAACATTCCTAATTAGCAGCCTGTGCTTTCCAAAGATAAGTCCTGAAAGAGGCTAGTGTGAGCTGATTCCACTGCTCATTACAATTCTTTTGTCTCATGTTGCTTTACTGTTGATTCTTTAGCACTGAAGAAGCTGCATATGATTTAAAGTAAACTTGCAAGGTAGGGCCTGTGAGTCTTTCCAAATCACATCATGGTTTGTAATTTCACTGTTTTCAAGGGGAAAATAGTTTAAATTCTTGTGTTCTTCCAGGTTCTGAGTCTCTAAAATTCAGCTAGCGCACACCCTCACAAATGTGTTTCTTTGCTAAGGATGTTGAGGATGTTTTGATGGTACAGTGATAAAGGGAGTAATCCTTACCTGCACCAATTAAGAGTGAAGTTCTATGAAAACACCTTGTCCAGAAGACTAGGGAACTGGTAAGTTGATGCAGATAGGGTAAAAGAGGGACAACATGTTATATGAGAGACAAATTCTCTATTTGGTGTTCATTTTCATCTAGTATAACACTAGAAAAAATATGCCTGGTCAATGCAAGATTGAAATCCAAGGGCAGTGAATAAATAAGCACTGATTGGACTGACAGTGAATTCATTTTAAAATAGGAAGGGGAAATTTAAAATTAGAAGAGAGCTGAAAATATTAAGTAGCAAAAAATGCATTTCATTTGAGGACCTAGATCCAGCAAATCATTATAAAAATGTCTCAGGAAGGAAGTTTAGAGCATGTTCCTTTAAAGCAAGAGTAGAAAAGTTTACTAATGGCAGAAATAGAAGATGCAGCTGTGAACATATTCTAAAGAGTGTTAGATAAGCACTTGAGGGGAAAAGCACTACAGGTTACAAATGCTAGGCTTAATTGGCTATATGCCTTCTTTCTTCCATCCTGAAATGTCACTGTGCAAGCAATGTCAGGTTCTCCACTCATCTTCTCTCCAGGGGATAATAAACACAGCCTTTGTACATGTCAAAATTGTGCTCCTTACATTGCTGTTCAGAATAAATCTTCACATTCGGTTTCATTTTTCTTTCCCATTTGCTTTTGTTTGGAAGGGCGAGGTTACCCTTGAGTCCCCGTGTAACCCTTCTGTTCCAGGAATATCCAATGCCTGGTTTGGTTTTTTTTTTAGATCTTACACATAAAGTAAGGACATGTTTTCAGGTAACATGAATATGCCTCCTAAAGTCTGTCACCTATCTCTTCCTTCTCAAAAGCACAAGGTCAGGGGCATGTGGTTTTCTCGGATCCACAGCATACACTTCATTCATGCCATACCGCTACTGTAATTACAATCCCTG
This sequence comes from Hylia prasina, assembly GCA_013397195.1. Classification (NCBI taxonomy): domain Eukaryota; kingdom Metazoa; phylum Chordata; class Aves; order Passeriformes; family Sylviidae; genus Hylia; species Hylia prasina. The sequence goes on from VYXD01010899.1 coordinate 633,601, forward strand.
AGGTATCACAAGAGAATCAAACTAAAAAGGGGTGTAGCCTAAGTCCTCAGCTCTGTGAGATGAAGCCATAAACCTACATGGAAGCAATATTTTTATTTTTTAAATGCCATTAGTGGCATTAGGGATAATAATGCTGAAGTGATCCACATCTTAATGTGATCTGGGTTTTTTTTAGCCACTGGAAGTGAGATCTATGTGTACTTTTTCATGAATGATGGTAAATTAGAACATCAGTGTATAAAAGAACACAAACTCACTCATGTAATCACAAGTTTCCAAGGGCAATCCACTTAGATATAGGTGAGAACCCTTGAAGAGAAAATTTATTACTTAGGAAGAGTCTGGCCAACTAGCCAAGAAGTCTGGATTGTTTTCCTACCTACTGACCCTGCTTTTGTCAGCAGGGAATAACTGTCTAAGGATCACTGTATGTGTTCAACTGTTTGGAGGAGCAGCTACACTCCTGGTGTCTGTGAAATTGTTGTTCACATGGTCAGGGTTCACTGTCAGACAATAATTCTTTTCAATACTACTGCTTCCTTCCTTCTCTCACAATCCAGTTGGCAATTGGACTTTCCTACTGCTGAATACTTAAAATATTTGTGTTACTAGTTTACGAATCATCAGACTCTCATTACCGTATAAAGTTTGCCAGCAACAGTGCTTAAGTATTTCAGCAGTTGGATTTCAGACTTCATCTTTAATCTGTAATTGCTGTGGTGACAGCTCTAGATAGGCTTTTTCTCTTCGCACAAAGCCCAGAGTATTTGTGAAGGATCCTCTGCACCTGGGCTTTCTCAGATAGAGTTCTCAGAGAGGGATGTAGTGGGTTACACTTTCAACAGGGGTAACAACACTCTTACTAAATCAATTTTGCCTAATGTTCCAAAATACAAATGTTGTATGTTTGAAAAGTGCGTTGGGCACTACCTGTTATTATGAAGTCTACACATTAAATTTCATTGTAATGATCAGAAGCTGCCTTTTGTCTGTAAAGAACTTGATAAATACTGAGGTTTGCAAACACTTTGAGTACGGGGACTGCCTCTTCTGAGCCCCCCAGCTCTGCCTCTCCCCTGCCTTTCTGAATCTTGTGTTAAACCTTGCTGTGGGAGTGGAGAGGGTACCAGAGCATCCCAGAAGGAGTTTAGGAAGAAGATTTTTAAGATACAGCTCTTCACTGTCCCTTCCTCATGCTTATGCTTGTGACTTGACATGAACCTTTGGAGGCAATGGAAAACCAATGGTCTTTCCTAGTCTAAGGGTGATTGTTGCCATTTTTCTTCTAGAACAAAGGTTCTCTTTAAGAGTCTGAGAGATTCTGGCAATTCAAGTCAAACTGAGTCTTCCCACAACATAACTCAGAGCCAGGCTGAGGCTGTATGGCTATGGTCCTCATAGCAGTACAACTCTGCACTGATTGCTGTGGCATTGACAAAATGAGAATCTGGATTCAAGGTTGTGTTTTTAATCCTCTTGGACCCTTGCCTACACAGCAGTTATTTAAACATAATTCTCATTACTTATTTGTGTCCTTAATATATTATTACATTAATTATACAACTTTTATGGTTTATTAAAAAAAATGTCCTCAGTTAGGACATCTTAGTACATACTTTTTCATTTACATGCATATTTCTGTGTTCAAAGCCTTTTGTGGTTTTAACTGATCAAAAACAATAAAAAATTTATAAGGTAAAAATACTCCCTTGGCCTTAACTTACACTACTTTTAATTCAATTTTAATTATTAATATTATAGTTGCTCTTTTCATTTTTGCATTCTGGACTTTGTGGAAAGTAGACTTAGCCTTGGTTTTTTGTCCTGAATCAAAAAGTTTAGCATTTTCAATTGTTCCTTTACCCTTATTTCACTGCTTTCACTTATGCTGGATTAGAAAGTATAATTTGAGGCAGCCAAATAACAATGCCTGAGGGGAAGGTATTTTCTATTATGGATTATCAAGATACTATCCTTATTTTTGAGTTGTGACTTTGTGCAGGGTATGGGATAGAAATGGACCAATGTTTTGGATTACTACTTTTTTCAATCAGTCATTTCATTACCGATTTATGCAGCTTTTGAGCAGGGCATACCTTATAGAATACAGTCATCATCTGATGCCCCTTACTGCTGAGTAATAAAGGATGGCACTGTAGTAATGCTTCTCTGAGAGGAAACACCATGCAGTGCGCAGTAAGGTTTTTTTCAGTGGCTTAGGAGTCTTTTGAATTTTATTTGAACCCCTGATATTTTGAAAGAGAAAGAATTCAAGACAAAACAACACATAACTGTAAAAGATACAACACGTGGAATTGTATTTTCTGTAGTTCTATTTCTATAGAACTATTATATAGAACTATTTCTATAGTTCTATTTTTAACTTATTTTCTATCCAAAGATTCTGAATTTCATCCTACACTTGTTTTTTGTCAGGATACTTGAAGCATGCCCTCAGCACATCCCTTTTTCTGGCTCTGGTTGGAGGAGAGATGTGGGTACACACATATATATACACAGTGTGCATTTGCAGAGCTTCTGGTTATTCCTTTTGTCTAATTATGGATAGATGCAGCAAATTGCCTGAGGGGGAGAAACAGAATAAAAAGGAGGGAGCATAGAAGGAGACAAAAAATAATATAAAGAGGCTATTCTAGATCACCCAGTTTGAGCTTTCAAGTTCAGGCCAAATAATCGTGTTTCGTTTCTTTTTTCTTGTGGCTGAATGCTTGAGTGAGGCGGGTCTGGACCAGAAAGGCTGGTGTTCACATGACTTATAGATTTTTCTGTCTCTTTTTCTGGGGAAAACTGGGGTGACTATAGTTCCTTAAGATCTTTCACAGGGTACGAAGTAATCTTCAGAGAGCTTGGATCTACTTCAAGTGGCTCCTGTTAAATCTATGGGCTCTTCTGCTTTTCTACCTTATTTTAGATTTTTTTTTCTATGTGGAAAGTTTATTACTTCTTTGATTAGAAGATGTTTGTTTAAAAAAGAGATTTTACTAAAAGATTTTACTGTGGGAAAAATATCTGATCAGTCTGACTACTCTTCTTAGTGTTTGGAGTGGTACTTTTCATGAAAAGCAGTATTGTGAAGCACATATTCTGACAGCCACTGACATTTATTGTGCCACTTTGGCAAAGCAAGGGAATTATATCTTTAGGTCTCGTTCATAGTATGAAATAATATCACGCATACATACATGCAGAGAAGAAAATATGCAGTACAAAGTATTAATGTGCCACAAAGGAAGAAAAATATTTAGTAATAGGCAAGCTCTGCATGTTTTCTGTAGTATATTTTTGCTGAAATTTCTGACATCAAGGGTTTTCCTTGGAGCTCAGTACCCTGGGAAATATCTAGCCTCAAATTCTTCACTGCCTGTGTGTTATAACCTGCATGCAATATGGAGAGATAATAGTGCAGTAAAACTCATGGTGTAGGTAATTTTAAATGGTATCCTGTGTTACTTTTAAGAATTTTAAGTAAACAGAAATAAGTAATAGACAATAAAAATAAATAATGAGGGATTTTCATCATCTAATCTCTCTTTGTTTACTGATGTGCACCATAGTGAATCCAGAAAAGGATGAAATATAAAAGATGCAGATATTATGACTTCTTTTCTGTGCTGTAATGTAGTGAAATCAATGGTCTATTCCTATCTGGGTTACTATTTAAATAGGGAAAGCAAAGGAATCAGAAAAATCACCCTCTGTCTACATATTACATGTGAAATTTCTGTGTTGCAATGACCTAGAGAAAACTGAAATGCCACTAGCACTCTGGAAAATTCACTTGCTTTTTGCTATTAGTAATCATGATCGTATATATATGTTATAATGAAGGTGTACTTTACAATTTTGCTACTTTCTTCTCTGTGTCATTTCTACACCAACCTCTGTATGCTCCCTATGTAGCAAAAAACAAAATACTGTCTGATGACTGCCTATTACCTCCTGTTTAGAAGCATTAGGATACTCAGCTGAGTCCTTTTAGGATTTTGTAGTTCTCTGAGATAATTGGGTGTATGAAACAGCATTTTTATAGAAGGAGAATGATAGGAAAACGTCTGAAAACATTTTTCTGCTCACTTTTGGGGAATGAACTAATGAAAGCAAATAGGCTCTCTCTGTTATTACACCACTCACTATTTTATCTCTGGTCTGGAAGGGAGCCTTTGTGTTGATTTCAGGTGGTTTGGGTGTGAGCTGATGGCTACAAGCCCCAGAGATTTCACTTGTCTCTGACATCAGCACTACTGATGACAAGGTGTCCTCAGTGCTTAAATTTTCAGCTCTTTATTAAGTGTGATAATTGTTGATTGTGTATGTGTGGTAAATGGCTCAGCAGGCAATTACCAAGTCAACAAACTGATTGTTATGAAGTCCTTAATTTTTATAGGCTTAAGATGGACACATAGATGCAGCTAGAAAAAAAAAAAAAAAGGAGAGAGAGAAATAGAAGTTTTAATAGAAGTTTTCTGCAATGTCAACAGCCACTAGAAGCATTTTATATATCACAGCCATCTTGCCCAAGGTACTGCAGGAGGCATTGACCCATCACCAATGAGATCATGAGTACAGCATTCAAGAATTCATGATGGAAAATGTCTTTGCTTCCCTCATGTCGCTTTATTTCCTAGTTTCTTCTTAAAAATAATAGAAAAAACAAAAAAGAAAGAAAAGCATCCTGATTTTATATCTTTGGTTTTCATTTTCATTTTTATTTGTGCCTTAGTCCTCTGTGGGAAGTAGCTAATTTTCTTTACTTTATTACCAGCCCTTTATGGAAATCCAGGACTCAGCAGTGCAGATATCCCAAAGGGCGAGCAAGTTGGAACTGCTCTTCTGAGGACAGATCAGGAGAAGTTTCTTGCAGAAGACAGAACATCACCTGGAGGTTGCAGGCACCATTTGTTCCCCTCCCACAAGTCAAACTGAGCTGCTGGTTTTGACTCAGTGATAAACCCAATTCCTCCCATCCCTGTTCAACAGTTGTGTACTGCCAGGGCAATTGGCACTTAACTAATGAAGGAGTTCTTGATTCTTTTCTCTGTGGCTTAATCTTGCTGCCATTAAAATGTTTTATGAGGAGGGGGCTACATCCCTTATTTGTTTCTTTGTCACTCAGCTCCCCTCAGAGACCATTCACACCTTTGAAAGAGTGGTTTGATCTTTGCTGTTACTAGACTGCAAACCTTAAAATTATGTAGCTTCTGCACATTTGGGCAGATCATGAAATTAGGCAATGGGAATGGTACTAGGCTTATTTCATTACATCAAAGCATCTACAACAATTTGAACCCCAAATCCTCTGTCCTTTCCTTCTATCAGCCTAAGGCTTTCAAAGGTTGTGAATGAACATCGAAAAATGTAACCAAAAAAAAAATTATTAAAGAAGAAACTAGCTTTTCTGTAATGTATTTGAAGTAATAGTTTAATGTTTATCCATTTGTTACATATAAGCCTTGAAGAAAATGTAGCAATTAATAATCAGTTTTCCTGTGTGCTGCCAAACACTGCTCTAGCCTTTCATTTAGGCTGGAAGAGTTCAAAATAACTTACATTGTTTATAGTGGTTCATTTTTTTTCTAAATTCTTCCATCCTCTTTCATACTGTGTATGAAGTCCTGTTCTATGAACTACAGCCCTAATTCATTTGAATATGTCAGTTCATCAAATAAAGGGCCAGGTGCTGAACAAAGAGTGTGAGAAATTGGCCATGTGAGTAATGCCTTGATAACACTATGTTGGGCCTGAATTTCTGAGCATATAAATATGTGTATATATATATATACACAAATAGAATCATCATGTTACCAAGTTATTTATCCACCTCTTGATGATACACCTAGACCTGATGATCCTGATGAGTCCCTTCCAACTCAGCATATTCTGTGATTAATGTCCCAAGCCCTGAGGGTTTCAGCTTTAGCCAGTCCTGCAAAGAGGTGACCATTGTCACCAGTGTGGGTCACTGCCCCGTGCAGGAGCAGGGCTGCTGTGTCTGTTCTGGTGCTCTAGCTGGGGAACAGAGCACCGTGAGGCAGGAAGCTCAGAAAGGCTGCTGGATGTGATTTCCTCCCCTGTTCTTTTCGAGCCACACACCAGCCTGTGCTTCTCCCCTCAGCCCCGGGCATGGAGGTGTCAGTGCCTGCCCACAACCCCTGCAGTTCACACCCAGGAGCACGGGCTGCTGCCCCCATCATGGTTTCTGTCCAAAGGGTTGGGCTGTAAGCTCTGGCTCCTGCTAGGAGGGGGAGATAGACTCTTCCCACTACTTCTGTTTGTTCTGTAGGGACCTCCACAGCCCTTGGTTTGAGTTTTGATTTCAGGCCCATTCGAAAAAGTAGTGTTTTTTTCCTTGAGAAGTATAAATCTGTTAATAACCTGAAAAATCCAATAAAAATCAATAGCAGTCTGCAAAGGGATATAAGTAAAATCCTCCAAACACCACAAATTTGCCAGCCTTTACTGTAGCTATTTTTTGTTGGTTTTATAAGAGCCTCTTGAAAATTCAGTCTCATCCATTTCGGGGGCTTTTGTATGTTAAATTGTGCATCCCATTGGAATTCTGAGGCATACATTTTTAATTTTCTAATTGATTTGGACTACATTTTATTTTCATATGAAATGCTTACCATCACAGGTTTTTGTGATCACATTAGCGGTGCTGGCTACATCACCCACTGGCAGTTTTACAAAATGCTCACCCATGTGTGCAGTTAAAATGTTTTCCTGTAGAAACAAGCCTCTGTGTGTTCTGTGGCACTTGTTAAAGCAGGTTGCAGTGCTGATTGATCTGTGAGGCTCCCAAGGTGTTTCTTCATCAGTGCTGACTCAGGGACTCTTGGGCACGTCTGCCTCCCTCTGTCTACTGAGAGCCAGTGAAGGCTGCTCTGTCCTTCCCTGACGGCAGGCACCTGATGCCTCTGAGTCAGGGTGAGAGTACAGGATGTTTCTGGTGCCTGAGACTGAGCACTGGGATGTTTCATATATGCCTTGCACTGACTGACAGTGTCTGCAGCTCGTCTCCTCCTCCTTCTCCTCGTACTTGCATGGGCTGGGAGATGTGAGTGCCAGGGTTTGCCTCATGGGGCTGACTGAGCCGTAAGACAGATTGTGCTGTAAGAAATAAGAAATAGGCCTAAAGAAATGAATTGAGGTTTCACCAGAGCACTTGTTAAGTGGGTCATGAATCAAACACAACAGGGTCTACTGGCCATCCTTTTTTTTTCCTGTGGTTAGCGGCTGCTGTTCAGTTCTTCAGGTAAGTTACATATCAGAGGCTGAACAGGTGGGGAGGGTGAGGAGACAGAAATGACCTTATCCAAATTCTGTCTTTAACACCTCAAGCTTGAACTATCAGTTACCAAAGAGAGATGGCCGTGGTCAGAGGCTGAATCTATAGAAAACAAGTGCTGAAAGCCATGTGTACTGAGAAAATCTTCATTTTTGCTTGGACTAGACTGAAAATGAAGCAGTCGAGCCAAGCTTTGGAACTACTTGCAAGGATGAAAATGGTCACTGGCAATGTAGTGTTGTAGTCTCATGAGAGCAGACTTGGCACCCTCTCATTGCCAGTCTGTTATCCATTTAGTTAGCACTTTCACTGCATGTCTAACTTTGTCTCCATCAGACAAACCCAAGTGTTTAATAACTTGGTTATTAGGCCAGAATGCTCAAGCTTTGTAATGAGCTTAAACAATTGATCAAGAATTTAGAGCATTATGGTTTGGTTTTGTTTGATTTTTATTTTTTCCCTTATTAAGCATGTTGCCTGTCAGACTGTTGACTTCATCTGGAATCAGAAAAGACTCCCATAATTTAAGGCTGAAAGATGGGGCTGTATCTTCTTTGCAACTTTCTTTCCATTTTCCAAGGAAACATTCTTTCAAGTGTGAAATTTCTCAGTCTCTCTGCTTAAACCCATAGTAGTCTTTTAATTTTGAAAAATGTATGTGCTTCGCCAAAGAAAAGTGTTCAGAATTATGTATTGTTTCGGGGAGAAAGTATTAAGTGCTTAATTTTATAATCTAAAAGTGAGATCAACCTTTCGTAATGAAAGCTGTGTTTGAAGTAGGTGTGGATTTAAAGCAAAAGAAAAGTTCATTTGTCTGTTGTCCTCTTGCTTTGAAGCTCAGGAAAAGCCACTTCTTGAAATGTGGTCACATAAGATCAACCAGCAAAAAGTATTTTCTGGATGAAACTGAATATGTAAATTAATCTTGTGTCTTAGGCTTTTCTGTTCTTATCTGATACTGAAACCTTTTTCCAAGAATCAGTTTAAAAGGGGGTTCTGAATTTTATCTGACTTGTCTTCTTTCATTCTACGTAAAGAAAAAAAATTAACAAAAAAATTGGCCAAATAGCAAAGTTAATACTTCCAAGGTTCTCTTTCAAGTGTGACAAAGTTAACTGCTCTGCCACAGAACACAGTGGATGCAAGACTTTTCAGAAGCCAGTGCTTAATGAGGTAAACAGCAGCAAACCTTAGACAAAAGCCAGTGACACTGAACAGAGACTGTGCATTTCTGTGGCAAGTGAAAAAGTCTATGGGCTATCTATTTAGAAGTAATTCTTCACTGTTATTTGTAAATGAAGCAAATGCAGCAATGTTTCTGCCTTATTTCAAACCTAGGACTCCGTGTTTATGGGTTAAACACTGTACCAGAGGTGTGTATTTGACCATTACTGAACTGCCACATGTGATTTCTTTCTTGGTAAGATTTGATCTTGCTGGTCTGCCTTTTCATCTCTGTAAGAAACTATTGATGTCTTGCTTCTCAGGCCCTGCTTCCCTAAATCTCTGGTTTTCTTTTGTGTTCCCATAGTTACAGATATAAAGTGGGAAATGATGAGAAGAAAACAGCTGTAGAAATGTCTGAAGTGTCTTTTCCCAGTGCAAGTATTTGTCATGAGTGTCCTTCCCCTTGTCCTAGACCAGACAGTGCTGTGGTAGGACTCATTATTTATCTGCATCTACTGTCATTGCTGTGATTTTTCTTTTGACTTCTGTTTTTATCCCTAAGTGGCAAGTAGCTGTAGTTCATTGCATGCAGTTTCTAGAGTGTGGAAGGAGAGAGGTTTCCTAGAGGCAAGGTCTGCAGTTGGTCTTTGCACTGATCTCTGCATTATCCTTTGTTTTTCTCATTTGCAAGTTGTTGATTTCATCACAAGGTGGCTTTGTGTTTACCTGAATATGTCTGGGGCTGGGAGAGAAAGTAAGATAGAAAGAAATTACTTTTCTGACTCAGGTGAGCTATTTTTGACTTATGTTTTTACAGCTTTCTGGAGCTGATTTGGGGGGTGCGAGGAGCGTGTGTTGACATTACTGCTTTGATTGGTACTGCTTAACCTTTTTGTTTGGTTCATGAGGAAACAGTAGTGTTTTCTTGAATTTGTTTTCAATTATTTGTTATGCCTCTCCCTTGTGGTCTGCTATATATCATATCACTAAAAGAAAAAAATCAATGATGTTGCAACTGTTGGAATTGTTTCTATATAACTGTAATTCTTACTGGAATTAAGGGCAAGATCTAGAAGATCCTTTTCTTTCCTACTGTTGCTAAATCCATGCAGCTTTGAAGATGCCAGTGGTGAAGACACTGTACTTTTTAGACACGATAGCTGAAGACCTCCTCTCCATTCCTTGAGGAGTAATACAATTACAGAAAACTGGACAGTGAATAAAGGCAGTGAGAGGAGGATTTGGTCAGCTATAAAAAACTGAGGCAGATTGTTGAGTGATCTGTGCAGTGTTCTTTGGAGAGCATTTAACACAGAGTTTAATCCCATTCCAGGATAGTTTGCTTGTATCTTTATATGCAAGATTTGGAAAAAAATGGTTCATATATCTCTCAAAACAGGAGTAGCTTTGACTGCAATAATAAAAAGAATAATATGTTTGCTTATTGTCTTGTATTATTTATTGTATTACAGGTACAGTTATCTTAAAACAGTGTAATTCACCAAAGTCATTAGGTCTACACTGATTTGTTTAGTGTGATTCACTTCCAAAAACCTACTGTACAACAGTTCCAGCACTGTTATTCAAGTGTGTGCGTGAGTGACGTGTGTGTGTGACCGGAGGAGAAATTGCTCATCTTTTTCTAATCCTTGCGTCAATTCACAGATTTATTCAAGGGGTAGGAGAGGGAAGAACCATTGAAAAGTCTTTTCATATGGATGGCAACTGCTGTCTTCAGGACTCTGCAGTCTGGCTGTGATCATGCAGTTCCCATCAGATGCTGCAAGGCTCAATGACCTTGACGATTTGGCATGATGTGTCCTCATCTGGTGAACACAGGGAGCTGGCTGCTTGTTGCATCCAGCTTTCAGAAAGGAAACAGAGCTTGAAACTGGTAGTTTGTAATGAAATGATGTGGACTAATATTACACTCTGGATTAGAGTAACTGTGGTGGGTTAGAACTTTCCAGGATGATGCCAGCTAGATGTCAATGCCTTTCTCATTCACTTTCTGATGCTGGTGTAATAGTACAATGGCCAAAACAGGTGTTGGCTCCTCCCACACCTATGCTTCCTGCAGCATTACAGGCCAGACTAAGGATGCCCTGGGCACGTCCAGGGGAGACTGTGCAAGCCCCCCACAGAAATGATTTTAAGTTGTTATGAGAGCTTGTTATGTCCTTTTAGAAGCTGTATAAATATTTCATAAATTACAGCGTAACAGTTGTTTTGGCAGCCAGCTGGGAAAGGAGGCCTTGTTCAGAGGTNATAGCAGTCGTTTTGGCAGCCAGCTGGGTGGGTTGGAAGGTGCTTGCTGGTGTCCATGAAACAGCAGCTAGGAAAGGAGGCCTTGTTCAGAGGTGTCAGACTCAGAGTGTGCTCTGACTCTGCCTTGGAATGTATGCAGCCCAAGATTGCAACTAAGATAGAAAAGATTATTAAAATAAACAGGAAGCACCTCTGAGCTATTATTACATCATAAATCAGTAAAGAGTTTTCAGCCTTATCATGTGGTTTATTCATTGTGTAGCTATTACTACATACACAGGGAGATTGCATATACTTCCTCAAGGTATTAATTATCCTGTGCTGGAAGGTCAGCGCAAAAATTCACCTGTAGTAGGCTGCTAGTAGCTGAAAGGTACATTTTTTTGCTAGACGCTCAGATTTCAGGTTTTCAACATGATGGAGATGAGGATGCCAAGAAATGGTTATGTCTAATGTCTGTGGCTGTGTGAAGGTGCAAGCTAGGGAAGTAGGGAACCTGATATTACCTTACCGTTTAATGAAAAAATTGTAGTTTTGATTAAATATCCTTTTAGAGACATGAACTTTTGCTTGTCTGCTTTTTCCTTAACTTTCCTCAACTTTCCTCCTCTAAAACAGAACATCCTTATGCTCTTTTGCTATTAGCTAGTGAACAGTATAATTATGCAGTTATGTATGTTCAAGCCTCTAGTTTCCTTATATTATCTTGTTTTAAAAGCATGAAGAATCCATGCTGTAGAGTTACCAATGGAAATCCAAAATGATGATGTCTGCTGAAGAAGCATATTTGAGCTTATGGAACAAAAATGCTGTGCAAGTTTAAAACAGGAATTTTTCTCCTGAAGTTCTGTTCTCCTACCTGAATTTGAAGAATCATTCTAATCTGGAAAGATTTATCATATTATTTATATCCTTTTGATAAACCACCAAAATAACCTGTTAAATTCAGATGGCTTGTACCTTTAAAAGTCTTCTGAGACTTTCCCTAAAAATAGTTTACAAAGCAACAGAGTAAAATTGTTGGGGAATTGCGCTCAAATGCATTAGAGAGTCTATTCCTGTGGCACTTAAACCAGTCAAAGTAATAAATATAAAATGGTAATTTTTCTCCATGAGCTGTACTTGCTGCTCCCATATGATTTCATTCCCACCCCAGAGTAATATAACACTGCCTGCTCAAACAATCTCCTGGATTCATGGAATAAGGCAGCATGTGGCTGCTACTTTAAGTGCGCTCAGAAAAATCAACAATTACAATTAATCCCTGTTTGCCTCAGAGCATTCCATTATTATTTCCATACCCCAAGTGTCAGTGATTTTTTTAAATTGTAAGGAAATCTAGACCAAGCAATGGATTAGAAGGATATATTGCTATATTAAACAAGAAGTGAAAACATAGTGAAGTAGGATACAGCTCTATTTTGGTCCTTAGCTATCTTTTTAACTGGTCGCTAACTACATGGGAGCAATAGTAAGCACTGTAGATAACCATTCAGTAAAGTGTTGTAGTTAATTTTTTTTTTGTCTGATGGATTAATCAGCCAGTTCTTCCTGATGAATGTCAACCATAAAAATTTCTGTTAATTTTGAGATTTGTTCTGTACTGTGGAAATTCTGTTAGCTTGCTCAACTTGTAGGTTCATCTGCCCTACTCAGGTTTTTCTTCGTCAAGGAGACTTTGGCTTGAGGGTGGCCACAGGTACACATAGTCATCCTGTGTTAGCCAAATCTTCTGTGCAGGCAGCTGGCACATTGTCAGAGCTGGTATGTTGTTTTGAGTACTAAATTTAGTTTTAAGACATAATTGCCAAATTCTTGAGAACTGTTTTCAGCATTCATATCACTGGTTAATTATTGGCCTTTCTACATTCAGCTAGACTACATCTGTTTGAAGTTCTTTCAGATGGAATGTATCATAGGAGACCCACATCCAGTACCTCATGTGAAATGCAATCCAGCTGGGAAGACAGTATGAGTATAGTGAGTACATAAGTTATTCCACAGGGGTAGTTTAAAGCATACATAGTTCAGGGTTGCAAACGAAACATTCTGACCATAGATGAAATAAAGGAAAGAGACTAGGGACAGTAACTCTGGGTTTTGTTCACCTGTAATATTGAGTTGAGCATCTTGTCTTAAGTCTGGTGGCTTTTCAATAAGTGCATTTCGTTTGTTTGCGTGTTCTGCGTATGCAATGTCTGAAAATTTACTTTGAAGGCATTCTGACTTTTTTGTGTTTCTCAAATCTAGTAAAAAACTTCACACTATGGTGTGGCTGTCAAGTGTAACCAAGCATTCTTCCTTGCTCATTGTCTCTATTGTGGTTAAGGGAACGATTGCCTTGCGGAGCGGAGCATCTTCCAAAAACCTGTCAATCAGCTAGATGAGCCCATGAAATATAATACCTTTCTTGGATTGCACTGTGGAAAAATGAACTGAATGGCTGAAGGATAAGATATTTGATGTATGCCATCTACCCAAGGAGACGTATTCTTTATCTCCCTGCTTGAAACTGAGCATAGTTTCAAGACTCACCCAGCTGTTTGAGTTCTGGTTCTTGTTGGTGGTAGATTTAATCACAACTCACAGTTTGTGATTACTATCAACAGCTGCTTACACTATGTCTCTAAAAAGCTACCAGGAACAGGAAGGGCTAAAGACTGGGAATATTGTCTCATGTGCCACTATGTTTCTCAGCTCAGCACATTATCATAGGATGTGACTGGTGGTGGTTCACATCCATTCAGAAGGCTGAAAATTTTAACAGGGCATGAATTGGATTTGTGTCCTATTTGGCAATCTTGGTTCAAGGATGCTAACCTAGGATTTTGGTAGGCAAAGACATGCAAAGTATAAGTGCTTCATCCAACCCATCCACTGAATATTTGTCATCATCTTTTATTTTACTGTGTGGGCCAAGGACATGCCACCTTCTTTCAAAAACATCTTACATAAATTCAAAAGTTAGTGTGGTAGTTTGGGTGCATGGGTTATTCCAGATAGACTAGTTGGAAAAGGTGAATTTAAGAAGTAGTACATTGCATTATGATTGTTCATGGAGTATCTCACAACTGAACTACTTGTTACTGGCTGTGCTGCTTTCTAGAAAGGAGGGTTTCCAAAGTGCATGTGGAGGAAGTCCACTGCTGCTTAGAAGAGCAGCAAATTGATGCTTTTTCTTTGGGTACTTGGTATCCCTTGGGAAGTTCCTGTCAAGTCTTCAGGCATTATCTCCACCACTAAAATAAATTTGCCTCTTCACTCTGCAGAAAACTTTTCTCAGCCTGCCCAAAACAGAGGCTGCCCCAAACAGGTGCATTTTCTTTTGTCTTTTTTTCGTACAGATGTCATCTCGAAGGCTTTCTGCATCACCTCAGGGGAATGCCTCTAGCCATGTGGTTTACAGGTCTTGTTAATGATGTCCTATTCTTCCTTAGGATGATGTTCCACATTGTTTTCTGTTTGTCACATCTTATTTTCCTACCCTAATCAGTACAGTCAAAGTGCCTGAAGATTATACCACAAGTTGTAATTTTTTTAAATTGTTTTTGCCCAGGGCATCAAGAGCTGTTTTTTTCTTTTGGCTATCAATTATGTGTGCCTGAGGGTTACTGAGGTGATAATATGCCATTCTGAAGAGCTCTGCAAGTTTTTCACCTACTTTGTCACTTGGAGCCGTTATTTTTCTTTCCTTGCAGATAGGGAATAGCCTAAAAAGTCTCTCCTCAGTGTACTTTGGTTGTCATTGTCCATGGTGCTTTGAACTACTCTTTGCTGTGCACTTTTACATGGTATGATTTTAGGGAATGCTTCAAGTCTATTGCAGCCTATTGCATCTTTCAAATATATATAGAAGAGCCATTTATTTTCATGTTTCATTACTGTTTTTCTTCATGAAACCCACAAGAAAGTTGATTAGAAAAGAGAAACAAGTGCCTGTTAAACCCTAAAGCATGGTTGTCATCCAATGTGGTGGCCTTAATTCACCGATGGTTAATTTTTAATTATGTGTGTTAACCTCATACCCCTGTGGAATTTGCATTGAGTGACTAAGCTCTTTGCCTGCCATGCTCTTTGCTGACTTTCTCAGTTTACTCCCCTTGTCTACCACGCAAAGCTATGCCCCTAAAATACTGCCTGGAACAAAGGTTAAACTATAATATAGTCTCCCCCCAAATAAGGAAGAATCTATGATGAAGCTTCTCAAAAAGCATACGTGGGAGGTTTTTTTCACTTCTTCGACACAAAAGAAACCTTGTCTCTGGTCCTTCCATATAGGTGTGTGTGCTGCTTGCATATTTCTAAGAGCAGCTTTGGCAGGACTGCCTCCTACCACATGCCAAACTTCAGGGATAGTCAGTGCAGCTTCCTACAGGGGAGGCAAAAACTTTGCATCTGCATGGTCATCTGTGTGCATGATGAGCATAAGGGTATGTGCTAATTCACCCATGTAATAACAAAACCAACTCATTTGTCTTGCATTACAAAACTGGTTTATCATTAGAGGCTGCTTGGAAAGCCCCTAGGCAAACTTTCAAAAAATAAATGGGTGATCAAAGAAAAACTTTTAGGATCCATAAAGTCCTTAATTTTCAAGGAGGGGTCAGTCTGACAATCACCTTGTGTCTTCTGAAGAATTATGTAAAGTTCAATGGAAATATTTTTTTTTCTAAAAAAAGTTCCAAGGAAAATTACAAATTGTTTTATTTGGAGATATATGTGTTTTGTAAGTGATCTTCTCCCCAACTCTCCTTACAACAGAAAGGAAGCTCTTTCAAAATGTGATGGCAATTCTCAGCCATACAAACAACAATCTTCCAGTAGTTAGTATGCTCTAAAGTTTCCATTGAACACTCTAGGACCTGGATGTGCTTCTACTTGCCTGATTTTCTGTCACTGGAGTGGAAAGTGTAAGGTGTAAGTGCAAAGTATATACCAGAGTTTTATTCTGCAGAGGGTATATATCCCCAGTCCTATTGGATCTAGACTTCCACAAAGCCTCAGTAAAACTTAAGTTGTTCTTAAGACTCCAGGTTATTTGACTTACTAAGTTAAAGACACAGTTTCTTTAGTAACCTGTCAGTTTTGAGAAAGCTGCATGCTTCCTGTGGCATGCAGCAGTGTTTCATTAAAAATGCTGTGTTGCTAGAAGAACATTGCCTGTGGGAAAGGGCTGAAGTGCAAAGAAGTTGGCATGTCTGATCTGACACTTGTAGATTGGTTCACAGACTTTTTTTAGGAGGCTTGGAGTTTCAAGTGATCAGAGCAAAATATAGGTAACATCAAGTAATTAAAAAACAAACAAACAACCCTGAAATGTCTCCATGCATCAACATTTTATTGGCTTGCTTTGCAGTATTTGATTTCAAATTCTGCTGTTTGTCCCAGAGACAGCTGATACCATCTGTAGAGATGGAGGAGATGTCAGCAGTCTTGCCCTCAGGATGCACTCCATGCATCCTAACAAGTCCATAAAGAGTGTACTAAAATCTTTGAGGTATTCATTGTGTTTTACCTGATGAGAAGTTACATAGAAATGACTTCTGAAAAACCCTTGTTTTTCATCAAAGAATGGATTTATGGTGGTCCCATAAGCATAAGCATTCCAGGGTGAAGGTATGGTGCTCATGCACAATACACAGTTTTCAAATGTTCTTGAACTCATTAATATCAATGGATAATAACATACATTACAGCACTTCTACTCCAAGAGAGCAATGTCAAAGTTAACTTACTATACTCTGTGAGCTGTTTTCCAGCTCAGCTGGATCTGACCTTGGTGTCAAATCCTTTCTCCACTGAATGTATTTTGTTTGCTTCACAGTAATTTACTGCAATTGCTTTGCTTTACTATAACCTTTGTTCTCTGCAAATAGTGTCCATAAGGAAATTAAACCATAGGAACACCTGCAAACCTGCTCTCTGATACTGAATTTTTCTTCTGTCATCTTCCTGCTTTCTTTATCTGGAGCTTAAATCCCGCCTTGGTTAAGGGCTACAAGTTTTATCTTATACCCCTGCACTTGGATGTGAATGGGTTGTTGAGCTGCCTTTTTAGCAATTTGTGTTGTGCCAGGTTGCACTTCAAGCTAGACTTTTAAAGATGTGTGAAGGGGCAACTTAATAAAGTAGTTTCTTCCTGGCTTTTACACAGAACACAATTCTTTCAGAAAAGCCTGAAAGGAATCTTATGTAAATTCCAGTATATTCATTCAGCTTAAACTTTCTGTTGTTTTACCTTAGTCTCTGACCTGTGTGCATTGGCCTTGTCTTTCATGTGCATTTTCTGTGCTGTATGTGGTCAAATAGAGAAAACAATCCAGACTGTAAGTCTTCATGATCATCTTAGTTCAGACCTTTCCCCCTGCCCTGTAGTTTTATGTGGTCCCTGGGTTTCTACATGAGTTGTGAGAGCGCTAGTACGAATATCAGTCCCTGGTAGAAGGATCTTCTGAAATGCAAATCAGCTATACAGAAACAAAACTTCTCTGCTAAAAAATGGGAGGGTGTGACAACGTACATTGCTCCTTCATCCCCTCATCATTATAGCTTTCTGCCATGATACTCTCCTGAAGAAAAGTGGCTGCACATTGGACCCCATCAGCATTGGCTCTACTCAGTCTTACGCTATTTTAATCACTTTTACCTGTTGAAAGTACCATTTGTTGGTAGTTTACTCAGTTCCATTTTTAACAGGACATTCAACCTCATGAAGAAAGGAAAAGTTACAGAGAGGCATACAATGTTAAGATGACTTTTTTAGTGTTGCTGGGAATTTCACTGTTGATCTGCTGTTATTCAGTGGTACAGAAGGAGCCTCTGCACAGGTTATTTCAAGGTTGTCACTTGCTGGGGTCTTTTTTTCCTCCTCCTTGGTGGCTTTGATATTTGTCTCAGAGTGAATTGTCAGCTGATACCCAGTCCTCTGTAAAAACTCTGTAAAGAAGCTCTTACCATTACATACTGTTCTAAGTACAGGCTGCTTTTTTTTATAGAGGGCAACTATTTAAGGTGGGCCATAAAATTGTCAAGAGTTATAAATCTCTGGAGCTAGTACTGTAGAACATTTAATCTCCAGAGAGCCAGCAGTATCTGTAATGGGCATAGTCATATTCCATAAGTGATTGCATGCAACATTATACGTGGGACAAGCAGCCACTTCTAGCATGGTTCAGACAACAATTTACTTTGTAAAGCCCACACAGTTTCACCCATGTTCTTATACAAACAGAATCAATAACCTCATTGGAATTTAGATTAGAACATAACCAGATGTGAGCCTGCAGGTACCTAAACTCGTCAACTCCAGCCCAGTCAGATAAACATAGACTGCATCTTTTAGAGTCAAATATGACTGTCTCAATCTCTGTCAATTCCAATAATGTTGTTTTAGTGACTCACTTGTCATTTTCTCTGTCATCATGCTCTATGGCGTGAGCAGCCAGAGGGGAAAAGAAATTGCTGCATTTCATTGAAGCTTACTGTTCATCCCTTGTTTAGTCTAAAACAGGTCGTTTACACTGCAAAAAACATGATGCCTCACTTATAGTATTTCACAGCACCTTTTTATTCAGGCTGAGTTGTAGGACACCTGTAATGATGGATGGTTTTTAACTGTGAATCCACAAAAATCCTGGGGAAATAAACTGCCAACAACGATTGTGTACAAAAATATGGATTATGGATTATGAATGGATTATGAAACGAGTCAGCTTTAGAAAAGCTCTTTCATGTTTTTGCTGCATCTTTAGTTTTCAGTGGTTTTCTCCCCGCTTCTTGCCCTATTGTCCCTATGTCTGAAATCAAACACCTCCATCTTGGCAGGATCACAGCTCTACCTTTTTTTTTCCTCCTTATTGTTTTCATGTTTCTCTTGAAATATATTATCATCACATTGGGAATGAGCTGACACCATAAAGCAACCTTGATGTTTCTTTTGCTGATAACCCCGTTAGAAGGGTCAGAAGTTCCAAGATCCTTGCTGCTTGAGAAAAGAGATATTTGGCTTTTTAAATAGACACTGAAAGAGCATCATGGACCAGACTCTAATGTTTAACAGAACAAAAAACCTAGATGATGTCAACATAGAAAAAAACACCCTAAACATAGTGGAGCTATTTAGCAAATTCTTCAAAAAGCCAAGGAGGAAGGAGTGGTAGAGGGGAAGGTACCTGGGTGGTGACTCCATAGACCATCCCGTGTTCCTGGACATTTGTGTTGCATACCTCTGCCCTGTTACACCACGTGCTGGCTGTTAACAGAGGCTGGGGCTTGCTCTAGTGTGGCAAATTCTGTGCTGTAGCTGACAGGAAAGCATAGAACATCCCTGCCAAGGGCTGGTTTCCATTGGGCTGAGTACAAGATTCATGATACATACCTGCTTTCTGCAAAATGCCACAAGATGCAATTTTCAGACAATTTGTTCTCTACCCATCAGTCCTCATTGTAATCAACTGAAAAAGAAAGACTCTTAAAATGTTGTTGAGATGGCAAAAGAGATATGGTTTTACTGTTTCAGGTGGAGTTGCTAAAGAAAAATCCTTTTGAAAATCCCCCAGTTTTCAGAAATTAGGAATATCATGAGAGACTGGGACTGACCTTGCCAGGAGACAGAATCTGCTCTTATAGTTGCTGCAGTTGAAAATGTTCGTGAGGAAAATGTACAGCCTAAATATGAATGTTCTGCTAAAATGAAAAAAAACACCTTATCCCATATCTTCATTAGGACACTTTTAATTACAAGGTTCATTTGTGTTTGAAAGAACTCGATGCAGATGTTGTATATAATACAAAGAAAAAACAATCCCAACCAAAAACTGTTGAGTTCAAAAAGCAGGGAAACATTCACAATGGGTCAAGTATTTCTACCAAATATTAGCAAATATTTTTGCTAATTGCTTAAATAAATAGCAGAGAGCAGTTGGACAATGGACAGTATCATTGCCAATAAATATTATCATTGCTTCAGCACTGTGATGGTCCATGAGGAATTCCAATGTCTCCTAACTCTAATTAACAATCCTCTAACTGAAGTGTCTTTTCTGCTTGTAGGAAAACTTTTTTTTTCTTTTTCTAATGTAATTTTATAGTCTTTAAGATTAAAACTATGTTTCTAAGAAATGTCAAAGTGTATTCTTGCCAGCAAGGAATGAATTCATGCTCTGAATACTGCAATGTAAAAATACCACTATAATGTTGTGATAGGGAAAACTTTATTGTTATTATGTTTTTAAGAGGTCTAAGTTGAGTCTGATTGGGATGAGTAGCACTAGGTAAATTCCAGTTTTTGTTTGTGATGTTATTTGCAATGAATGCCTATGTACTTGAACATAGTTTCCTTCTGTACAAAAGGAAAAACAAGTTGAACTTCACTTTTGTTCCATATTGCGTTGCCCTGTTTTTGGTGAATGGACCCTCTCTATGTTTTTGTTTCATGTTTTCAGGTGTATATAGTAGATACATGAGGTTGTCATTACAACACGTTTCCCATTGGATTGGCTATTCCTGTCAAGCAGGTTACATTTCATGACTGGTTTGTCCCACCCTCTTAACTAACAGGAGAGAACAATCACAGTCCTCTGTGTGATAAGATGATATGAAAAAGTTCGCTTACATTTCCTGCATCTTCATATGCAAATGAGCTCTGATTCAGCTTTTCAAACTTATATAAAGAGTGATATTTACTTTAGTTTTATGTCAGATAATATCCCTCTGCCTGGATGGCTTTGCTGTCTTCAGAATGACTGCACAGTTTTAAAACTGGAAGGCAATTTAGAATGTGTTTTTAAGAAGCAGCAAAGATCAAAAGAAATTAGGATGTCAATTTCCAGCAACATCTTCTACTGCAACAATTTTTATATGAGGGTTGAGTTTTCCTTGATATTTTGTGCTTTTACCTTCTTTGTGAAGTTATTTTGATGAAAGACAATTTTTTATCTTGTGTAAGAACTAGTCTCTCAAAAGGAGGAAATGGATAATATACCATTTTTTCATTAGAATAATGATGAAAGGATTGTAGGGGTTTGTGTTTTTTGTTGTTATTTTTTGATGTTTTTTAAATTTGTTTTTGTTTTCTTTAAAGCAAGATATTTCCTATGCTTATATAGGCACTAACAGTTTGAAATGAGAAAACCCCCTTAAAAATATTAATTTTTTTGAATCTGTGGCTAAGAAGGAATGAAAAATAACCCATAATGCTTTTTGAACAAATAAGGTCATTTTTACCCTTCCATTTGGCTTTCTTCTCTACTATGTGCCTATTTCCCCCTTTAATCCATTACTACTCCTAGTTCAACACCATTTCTTTAAAATATAAACATAATACCAGTAAAGATGAAAAGTCTGCTATAATAACTCTATTTGGCTGGAGGTGATTACAGCCAGAAACAAGGAAAGAAAAGGGAAAGCAGATGAAAAGGCAGTTTGTTGCCACCATGTAGCAAATGATTGTGAAAGAGACATAAATTAGTATGCTCCCCTAAATAAGCTTCTGTATCAATATGATTCTTGGAATATCCATACAGGCTTTTTCCTCATCCTTTTGGTGAATGAGACAGTGTTGCACTCCCTTTGGCAGAAAATCGGAAGTTCAGGTGCAATTTGAACATGCAGCATGGTGATAAGTAGATATCACTGGTCACTAACAGAGAAAACTTATCCAAACCACTACCCTAATAGTTCTCCTTCCACTCAGAGATTATTAATATACATGAATCTCATCTGTCTGGAGAATGCAATTTAAGTTTCCTAGGTCCTATTACAGTTTTTCTTGCGTTTCTTCTTCATTTGTTTTCCCTTACTACCAGACTTTTTACCTTCTCTCTTTGTGAGTGCTTCATTCTGTTTCCTGACTTTTTCAATCTCTTTCTGCACAATTCTGGAATCTAGAAATGGATTCCAAAGCCCTTCTAAATCTTACAAGCAGCAACCTTTGAATTTTAATTTTGTTGCATTTTATATTAGTCAAAATCAAGAATCCACTTTGGCTTTTCTGGCTCTTCATTTCTTCTTTGCCACGTCTAGAATATCGCATTATGTAGTGAATCAATTAGCGTTCTGTGGCCCCACCAGACAGGGGAATGGCAGCATTTTTGGTCCTGAAAAGCTCCATTGCAGGAAGTCTGCATATACATCTCCTCAGACAATATGCAGAGAAACTCTGAATAGCTATATTATATGTGTACTGTATATTATGCGTACCTGTGTATTCAGAAGACACTTTTTTATCCCCTTCTGAAATATTCTTCTTGGCTTTGCTTTTAATTAGCACCTGAAATGCAATTACTGAATTCATAAATCTCAAAGTATATTTAGTTTTCCAGTTAGCAGCATTCACCTCTATTAAGACATATGAAAATAATAACCTTGAAAACTGCTACTTTATGCAGACAAATGTATCACAGGGATTTTTCTTGTACTTCATGTGGTATCTAAATTATTAATTTTCCTGATGATGCTCACAGAAATTCTTTCAATAAGTTGCTATGATATTAACCTTTTGTGTAATACAAAAAATTACATTTAATGATATAATTAGGTTTAAATGAAACTATTTTTAATTTCTTTGGTTCTAAATTGATATTGCTGTACTCCAGCTTTGAAATGTAGAAAGGGTGAAATGTATTTATGACCACAGTCCTGACTCTACAAACAAAACAGACAAACCCACCTTTTAAGATGTGAACTTGTTTTCCTCCTGTGGACAAGAGTTCCCAGCCCTCTCTGTCTTTTGTCTTTTGTAATGACACATATAAACATTTACTTTAGAATGCTGGATATGGTAACAATCATTTGAGGAATTTCATACCCAACTGCCTTCTGTGTTAAGTCTGTGCATGTGGTCAAAGGATATTTTACTTTTATTTCTACATGAAGAAAGGATAATTAGCAAAGGATAATTAGCAAAGGATAATTAGATGTGCTCTGCACATCACATTGTCCCTGGATTCTTTGCTTTGTGCTAACTTGGAAAACAGCTGCACAAACTCCTGGGATAAAAGATTACTGAGAACTGTAGAAGGTAAGGAGTCCACAATGGCTTGAAAGTCCTGACCCTCAGATCGCTGGTGGATGAGAGTTTATTCTGGACCTGAAATACTTGTGATGTTTCCTGGGCTTATGCTGCTGACCACTACCTGAAAGGGGCTAGTGGCCAAACTGACCCTTTGCTATGACCCAGTGTGCTCATTCTAAGTGTCTGGTACACTAGCCATGTCCTTCAAACACCAGCTGAGGTATTTCTGTGGCACTTAGCCAGGTAAAGAGGCATTAAATGAATCACTCAGCTTGCTAAATCAGGTCACAGGAGGTTGCATCATGCAAGGTGTTATAATGAGAAGAAACCTCTCTTGTTTGTGGGTCCACCTTGTCCTTCAGTGAGGTGCAAGAGAAAGGCAATTTTTTATAAAACTTAATCCTAAACCAAAGATTTTTTGCTCTTTGTCCCATGCTGTCTGGCATCTAGCACAATTCTGCTTGAGGTGTAGGTTTAGAAAGCAAAACAAATATTTGAAGTTTTCTGTCATGTTTTTTTATGAGTTTGGGTGTATTTTAGTTTCTTTTATTTTCTTAGGCAACTGCCAATTATATCCATATTCTTTAGAGATGTGTGTGAACTGGCATATTAAAAGCTGTGTAACGTTTAGTATCTCTGCTGTGTGAGAGGCTAAAAACGAGGAAGGATGGATGATTTTCAGGTTGCCTGGGGCATCCAAACTCCTTAGAGGCCAGTATACTGTCCTAGTTCTTTATATGCAGCTTCTATCGATTCTGCCTCAGAAAGAAGGGGAATATATAGCCTGGGATGGACAGAAGGAATCTTTAGTAAAATATTTTATTATCCTCTCTATCAATTTGTACTGAAATAGTTTGATTTTATTTGCTAATGCTAAGAAAATGACTTCTTCTTAGTATAAGTTATCATGGCAACAATTATTTCCTAGGTCACTCAAACTTACAGTTCATTTAACAGCATTTTTTGGACAAAATTGATAGAGATGTTCAAAGCATATGCACTAATTGTTTATGGAACCTGCAGCAAGGGTTTTTATTCTGGAAGCCCTTAGTGATGACCTGCCCTTAAGTGTAATTTTTCACAATTTTGCAAAAATTTTACTAGTAGACCTGGAATTTTCATTTCATCTGCTATATTTTGAAATACATAAAACAAATATAAAAGTTAAAAATAGGCATTGGGGGTAAGTTTCAACACATGAAAAATGAACTGTGTTTGTTTTTAGAGTATGAACTTTAAAGAAAAGTCGTTCAGTTATGAAGTGATAGAAAACACTTCTGTAACTGGGAAACAACTACCTCTCCATGTAATGTCAGAAAGATTATCTTGTTTGAGTCCGATATTATTTTTATGGAAATCTAACCACATCTAACAATCCAAAAGAGAGAAGAACCCTTATTTCCTTGGTGAAAGAGACTGAATGGCAGGCAACAAAAACTCCAGATGCACAGGACTTCTGCCTTGACCATGGTTTTTTCCATGTGTCTGCACCTTCTCCTTGGTAGAAGCATCCAGGACCCTGGTATTGGATCTCAGGTGAGTGGTTCTCCAATAATCTTCTCATTGTCCAGAGAGCTGGTGGGCAAGGAAGCCATTTCTGATAAGGAGAGAGGGATTACAAGATTTCTTTGGCCAGAAATTTTCTGTCCAAAACAGAGCAAGGTCAGATACACAAGGTAAGATCACCATTTCTGAGGGCAGCAGCAGGTCATAATCCAGGAGAAACTTTTGGTTTAAGATCATCACTTTCAATTTAAAATTAAAATGTGCTCAAATTTTTTATTAATCATTAATACAGAAAGAATATTTAACTATTATTTAATTACATCTATATATATTTAATATAATATCTAATATAATGAATATTTAACTACATCTAAGCAAGGGATGGGGGAAGAATTCATAGACTTTAACTCAGTATTGATTCCTCACCTGTTTTCCCTAAATTAGGTATTCTGTGGGAGTATTATATTAAAGACTATTCTCAAAGTGAACTATAGGTTAGGAACATGCTAAGTGAATGATTGTTTCTCAAAATTCACCTTTGTTTTGATGCTTCTAGTCCTTTCCTTGAAAAGATGTAGAAAGAAACACAAAAAAAAAAAAAAAATCCTTCTGTCTCCTAAGAAACAGGTGCTATATATGCAGAGTTAGAATGCCACAGTACAGTTAACTTGCCAGTACACACAGCTGCTTATGAATACTTGGGGGGAAAAAAAACCCCAAACCTGGTAAGTAAGTTCAAATTGCTTATGGAATAAACATCAAATCACTTGCACTGAAGTCTAACAGTGTTAAGTGTATGTAACACTAAGTAGCAGGATAAGGGGCTGATTATTCTCCACAGGTAGAGATAATAGTGTAGGACCCAGGAGTTAATAAAAAGCATGAGGAATTTTCAAAGCAGCACTCTCCACTGAAGAAGCCAATGCACTCTTTATTGACCTAGTGTAGCTATTAAAACCTGGGAATTTTTTTCAGTGAGAATAAACTCAAAGCAATTGCAAGAATGTTTCTACATGCCCTTAAGTTGGAAATTGGACAGAAAAGTGAGTACGTTCTGAGGAAAAAGGAGTTAAGATTCAAAGGTCTGAACAAAATCTGTCTGAAAAGCTAAATAGAGAAATGTCTGGAGTTATTTGTCCATTAATCTATGGCTGTCATGAGTACCCACAAAATTAATGGTTTTAGTTTTAGCCATTTCTTTAGGTTTGTTATGTAGATTTCCTCCTTGTTTCAGGGCATGTGGTAAAATGTCATGAAGGTTGTGAAAACCATGATTATGAGCAATGCAGTAGAAAAGCAGAAGCCTTTTTGGGAACTTCCAAATGGTTGTTGGCAAGGTACCCACCAATTGTAGTTGGGATATAATGAATTATAAAGAAGAAACCAACAGAACTGTCAAAGGGGACTGAATATGCTGCAACAAGTTCTGCATGAGGTGAAGTGAAGAATATTCTTACGCCTTGTGTTATGTTATTGTTACTATTAGATGTATAGAAATGTAGAGGCACTATATGAAAAAAACTAAGCTACTTCATATGTAAAAGAAGATTAAACTGCTTTAAGAGGTTTTATGATGCAAAGTTTTTACAATCATCTGAGTTAGGAAAGGCATGCTCTTGATATAATGTTTAATTTTTTGGAGTTGCCAGCATGGGGCAAGGTTAATTCATTGTTCCAGTAGGATAAAACAGCTGACAGCAGCCAGATGTATAATTCTATGCCTGTTAAAGGAAAATTAATATCTTCACTGCATAATTGTTGATACTTAAGAGATAACAGAGATCTCAATTTGTCCGCTCAGAAAAGAACAATAGGTATTCTTCCATTTGAGTCTTGGAGTTGATTATACGCTATGATTTCCAATCCAATTGTTCAGTGCTGCTATTGATTGCAAAACGGAGGCTATTTTGTATAGAAGTAAATCTCTTCAAGTGAAAAAGGAGGAAAAATAAAAGGCTGCCTGGCTACTGGCTTAAACAAGAAATCATCATCGCTATGCACACAATGTAACCAAAAATCCATATTAATATGTTGCTGGAACATTGAAAAATATGTCAGGTTTTCACATTTGGCAATGATGCTGGCTAGCTGGATTTCCAGCTTTATGAGCTTTATTTTTCTGTTTCTCAAAAATTACTGTCTGCTGTATTTTTACAAGACTTCAAAACTGTAGAAAATTGCCAATAGATGTGGAAGTAGAGTTGCTACATACGATTAGAGACCAAGGTAATTGCCTATGGTCTTTGAACCATAGGTAGGTTTTAAGAAGACACAGAGGTGTCTCATGGATAATCACTGAGCCCTGGAATACTATGGGGCTTGTATCTTCTAGGTGATTGTCTTGCATTTCTGCGAAGTCAATATTTGTCTAGCAAGAAACTAGTCAAGAACTTTGTCTGAAAAAACTACCACTGCCTTGGTAGAATGGAACTACTAGATCTGGAATGGCACTTTTATCTAATCTTTTGCAGATAGAAAATAGCTGGCAGAAATAGAGAAATTCTATATGCCATTAAGTTCCATATATTATTGTTCATATTTATTGTTTTTGAATTTGTAACCAATTATTTTTCCACTTTTTTAAAATCTATCAACTGTATCAAAAATGTTTAAACAAAGTTTGCGTTACGTGCCCAAGACTGGATACAGAGAGGACCAGCAGCATTTCAAAATATCATCTGAGGAGGCTCAAGATTAACATATTATTATGGTCTAATAAGGGCGAAAGACCTTATTTTTTTTGAAGCTGCACAATGTCAACAATTCTTTCTCAAAAACTTCAGGAAAAAAAGGCAAGTCTTTATGAGGTAAAGACTGGGATTTCTGTCTGTCTTGGTATCCAGCTCAACATTTCCTCATTCTTTTAAATGGAGTGCTAATTTTGAAGCCAGTTGTTTTGAAGACACGTAATTTTGTTCCAGACTTGGGTGGTGTGGAGTCACAAAGAGCTCTGATTTCTATTGTTTCAGCCTTGCTGTAATAGGATTTTGGCAGTGGGTGAAAAACGCGCAGGCTTCTTCAGGAGTAGGTTATGGTGATACTATTCAGAGCCCTGAGACAGAAATAAGGTAGCGGTCTCTTACAGGAGTGTGGGTCATGCAAGGAAGGATATCTGACTGTTTGAATTGTTGAAAATGGCTCTTCAGTGAGTGTAGAATCATAAACATCCTGTTTCTCAAAGAGCAATGGTCTGCTCTGCAGAGGAATGGCACGGAGCTTGTTTGCCTCTGTCATGAATTGACAACTGGTCCCTACCACTGATCTCATCACACGCTGCCCATGAGGTGCAAACTACTGACTGTTATAATTTAAACTTGTACAAGAGCTTGTTTAGTAGCTTCTGAAATTCTATTTCAATATAGATCATCAGGTTTTGCACTGCTCCAGATTTTTAACCTGGAAGAATTTTTATCATGCTTTAGTATGTTCACAGTCTTCAATCTCCCAGGCTTGGCTAATGTTCTTCCAATGGTAATCATTATCTGAGGCTGTCTTTATCTTCTTTCTGGATTCTAATCCCTTCATGCTTTCTCTTTCTTTCTGTGACCTTTTTTACTTTGCTGAATTTATTGCATGCTCTCCCCTGGCAGCCTCTGTAAATATGTGCATTACTATTAGTTTCATCTCAATGTGTATGGAATTTATGCCTATACAGCTTGCCCTCCACTTAATTTAATCACAGGTTAATTAGATCCTCCACTTAATTTGATCAAAACCTTCCTTGAGCCAAATCACTTACATTAAGAAGACTAGTGGTACTTTCTACCCTTCAGTTTGATCAATATCGATCTTTTTAAGCAGGTACTTTGGGGTAATTCAATCACTGGCTGTGGATATTTTCCATTTAATTAATAATCAAGAACAACATCCTTAATGAGAGGAGGAAATAAACTCAGAAAATATCTGCAGACATGTGAAAGACAGTAATTTTTTGGCATTTTTTAGGGGGAGGAGTTTTTCTTCTGTTTTTGCTTCTATCCTGAAGCAGTACTTTTGGTAGCAACATGGTCAATTCTCCTGTGTACAGTGGGGTGGGCAGAGTTGTACTGGTGGCAGTGTTAATGAATAGACCTAACAGTAAGGAATTTTAGTATGTTATTGCTACATTCCAATGTAGCAAAAGTTCACTGGGAGTCCTGGTATATTGTATTTGAGTGATTACTAATAAAATATTAATTCTAAATGCCAGGGAGCAGGATGTCAATGAAATAATTTATGTACCTGTTATGTGTGTATAAAAATATTAGTGTTGAATGAAGTTACAGATAGTGCAATTCTTTTCTGAAGCATGGTGCTTGCAGTGTTTTTAAAAAATATTCTATGCTTAATTTAATTTCTCTAGAGAGGTCATTTACAGACCTTAAAATAAGCATGGAAACTGAAGGAAAACTAAATGCTCAACCTTGCCTTTTTCAAGAGCTGTGATTGATAGGTGGTAACCTTCATGTACCACACTGTAGATGACTTATTTTAGTGAGCATTGGTTCACATTACTAATGCCACTCTTTTCAGGAAGAGTACTTGCATTATTTCTTATAAGTTTATGCTGTCCAGTCTGTCTCAGAAAAACATGCTCAGGTATTAATTATGAGATAGTTGTGAAATGTGTCTACTTGAGCTAGACTTTCAGAGGCATGTGCTTAGCATGTTCAGACCCCCACTGACATAGAAATTCCAGTTCTCCAGAAGAATATGTTGTTGTCTCCTTGTCCTTATCAGCCACTAGACCAATCCTTGAGTCTATTCCAGCAATTTCTCAAAGGCTGTAATTCCTAAATCCATACTGCTACCTACCATAGTGGTGGAAGTAACACAGGATTCACAGAAATTGCCAACATTTGAAATCTGGCCTGGGGAGAGTTACAGAAAAGAGTTAATTTCACCCCATTTTGTCCATTTAAAAATCAGGTGTCTAGTCACCTATTCTCATCTAAAGCTTGTGTGCTCCCAAGTGCTCTTGGTTTTATTTTATTTATGTGGGATTCTTTCTCTCTGTTGATGTTGCAGGAATCGTGTATTTCTAGCTTTCATAAGACATTAAACTGTGAGACAGCTGAAATCAGGTGACAAGAATTTCATCCTTCTTATCAGTTGTTAATGCCAAGAACCCTTGTGGTATTAAAAAAAAAATTAAGAGATCTGCTGAAGATCTCTTTAATGGTGATGTAACTGCTTGCTTATGGGTTGCTCTTTCTTACAAATGTCCCAAAAGGTGCAAGTCTCATGACTCTTGTATTAGTGATCAGAAATCTGAGCAGAGGCAACTAACAGATTTTAATTCTTGCAGTCAAGATTTCATGAATGGACTTTTAATATTTAGTACTAAAATGAAGCTGTGTTTACTTACCTTAATGTTTATAAAGTGACTCTTCAGGTTACAAGAAATGTAGCTTGCCCACAAGTCTTACTTGGTACTCTGGTAAGTTCAGGTATTTCTCAATATGAGATCTAAAGTTCCATAAGTAAATATAAAATTATTTGCAAATTCAGACACTACTCAGAGGTACAGCCATAGGTTTTTGAAACTTGTAATGAGTATATATGGTGATTTTTTTTTTTTTTGGTCAAGCTTGTTTCCTGGTCTGAAAATTCTTGTTAGCAACAAATGGAGATCTTCATGGAGAATTATATCCATTTCCCCTGCTTTGAGTGAGTCTCTCAATTACAGTTGTGGTTATACTACACTCCCTTTACAGTCAGAAGATGTATATGATCAGGATGGAAGACTTTCCACTTAACTGGTGACCAGTGGAGACACCCAGGTGTCTCTGGATCTAGGTTATAACTGTGTGCTCAGTGGAGAAGTCTCACTGAGATGCCAGAAATATATGGGACTTAGGTTGGTTGTACAGGTGCAACTTTATATATGCATTGGCTTCTTGATTGTGATGGGAATTTTTGCATGTAAAAATTTAAACTATTTTTGCCATATTGAAGGAAACAGCTTCTTCATAAGACTTCTGCTCTTTAGAAGTCTTTATGAAGACTTCTGAATGCTCTCACTTTCAAATATCTATTGACCTCTTATAACAGTACTTAAAAAAAGAAAGGGGGGAGAAACAGCAAAATAAATGGGTTTGTGCTTTTGTTTGGGATGAAGTTGAAGTAATTTGTAAAAAGTACTTATTAATGTTTAGAAGTGTGTGATGGCTTCCTATGGAGCAAATTCTTACGTACTTTCACTGTGAGTGAAAGTAAAGGTTTATAATATGAGGAATTTTGGCAGATGTGACTCTTTCGTGTTGCTGTTTGTCCATGGCTAAGCAATGGTCCTGGATTTCAAAAGACTTTGCCATCACTTCCATTTCCTTTGAAGGTAAATCAGATTTTGTTCTGCTGGAAATATGTTTTTGCATATATATGGAGAAAACATATGTGATTCCTATGTTAACAGCTCTGACACAAGTGGCTTGTGATTTTCTGGTTTCTATAGAAACATTAAAAGCATTTGTAAACCCTTCATTTTTAGGTAAGTGTATTCCATTTTATAACAAACCAGATGCTCAAACTGTTACCCTTTTTATTTTTAACACTTTCAAAGATTACGAAAAATGATACTGGTAAACTATACTGAAACAAGAAGTAAATGATCATATTTCAGGCAGTACTTTTCCAACTGTTCTTCTTTTGTAATCATAAAGTTAAACTGCAAAAGCCTTATGCTATAAAAAACTCCTGTAGGTCTTGTGTGTAAAAAACAGACTAGGAAGAAAGCATTTCTATGTGGATAAAAAACTGGGTTGGTATTAAGGAGACCTGGTTTATATACCGAGTTCTTCTACTATCCTTCTGGTTTTGTCAGAGCAGTTCTCTCATCTTTCATGTGCCATCTCAAAGAGTGATCTAACACGACACCATTTTACTGAAGTGCTTACTTATGTGTTGATAAAAGCAAGATAAGCAGCTACAAGTGTGATCACCATCACCCTCTTGGTGCCTAAGTGACCTTGCACTGTTTTACCCAAAACACTCTCATTAAGAATGTAGACCCCTGCTCTGGTCAGTGTAAGAGTCTGTACTCGCCAGAGGGAATGATTAGGTTGGTGTGTGGTACATGGTCTTATACCAGCCTTCTGGCAAGAATAATATTGAAAACTCTGAAGAGGCAGGCTGGGTGAGGAAGTTGTTAGTGGGGATGCTGATGGGTCTCTCAGCAGTTGTTTCCACACAGACAATGAGTGTGGATAAGTATAATTTGGATAAAGTGTAATTCAGTTTTCTCAAAGCAGCTGAAATGATACATTTTTTTAGCTTCTCTTCTTACTAACATTTACCATGACTGAATTATTTTCCCCCTCTCACCTTAGTTCGGAGAGGATAGCAACGAAAGGCAAGGTATCCCAGAAAACTGATATGGGATGGAGCAGTTGGACAATCAGTGGCTTTCTGATACATGTCTCTGCAGCTGAGTCTGTGTAAGGCTAGCAAGGTCTCTTGGTTCAGTGAGCTCCCCCAATAACACCACTTAAATCTAAATGCTTTTACTTTTCTTTTGGCTTCATATGCAAATTTTCATGTCAATCATAGCTCTTTGTTTTTAATGAGGGCTGTCTCCCAGCCCATCTTCTCCAACTATTACCATTCTTCATGCAGAGCAGATACAGTGACATAGCAATCTTTTTCACTGTGCAAGTCATTAAGGGTATAGACAGCAATTTGAAATTTGTAAATATTCTGACAAGTTTATTGCCCCCTGCCCATTTTATGCCCATAATCTGCCAAGGTAGACCTGCCAGTGCAGACAACATTATCACTAACCCAGCATGGGCCATCATAGAATGATATCTGGCAGCATGTTAATAAAAGACCAGAAGAACAACAACAAAAAGGCATCTCAAAATTACAACTATAAACAACCTGCCAGTTGCAATAAAAAATGTTGCTGCTAGGAAATTAAAAATTGTACACCACAGTGATCAGAGCCTTCTCATCACTACTCCAATGCATGGCATAAACATAAGAGTAGGACTTCTCTACAGATGAGGCAGGGTCTGAGGTGTAGGAGAGATATTTTTTTTCTCAAAAATGTGAAACAAATGCAAATGTGCAATATTCTTGACAGATGTTTTGTTTTCTTCTCATGTTTTGTTTTATATTTTCATGTTTGCTTTGGAAGAATTTCTCTCTAATGAATGCGCAGAAAGACAAATTTCAAAATCCAGTGGTATTATTATTAGGTACATTCTTGGTGCTTTGAGTAAAGAGAAAGCAGAGCAGATGCTGTTTGATGTAATCAAAACAAATTACACTCTGAAAAGATCATAAACATACGCTGTGATTTTGGTATTATTCCATTATCTTACTGTTGGAAAAATATATTAAGTGAAATCTTGAATAGTTAACATTCAAAGTACTATGAAGAATGCAATCTTTGCTCTGGAACTCATCCTGGATGTTTATGTGTTTAGCTTATGATTTTAAACTCATTTTTAACTTCCCTTAAAACTTTTGGCAAACTGAGATCTTCCATCCTGTTTTGTACAATGAGAGAATTGAATTTCCCACTTTTCCTTGAGTTAGAGAATATGCCCTTGCCTGTTTCCAGAGTGTTCTCTCCTCTTGGAGGATCCCCTGGCTTCCCAAATGCCTGTTGTCATTGCTGACAATTAGTCAATGTGCTTCTTAAATTGGAGCCATGGGCTGGAACAGTGATTGGCTGTTTGATTATTTAATCTCAGCCCTGTGAGAATTTCATGGGGGAATTTCATGAGGTGTTGTGCTTTGTGGTTTTGGGTTTTTTTCCACCTGCTTAAATCTCATGTTCTGACCTAAACAGAGGCAATGAGAAATAACTCCTTTTTGCATGCTAGAACAGTAGTGACATCACTTTTGCTTCTGACAGAGAGATTAATATCCTGCCAGGTTATTCATGGGCAAGAGATTGGTTTTCTGACCTCTCCATCACCCTGTGTCTTGGATGGTTCCCAGTGGGGAAGGCTCTTTCTCCAGACAGATGCTGGAGTTTTTTGGTGGCTCTAAATGGTATTTACCAATTTTGAGGAGCTTGTGTAGAGCTTGTGCTCCCTTTCTGTAGTATTTAGGGATGGGCAGGGCTCTTGGAGCAAGGGTGAGGCTGAAATCAGCCACTGATTTGCATGGTGAGTTATGGCCTGTCCCAGGCACTGGCAGCAAAGGTCCCAGGCCTTGGGTACAGCTGATAAGAAGACAGGAGGGAACAATGCCGAGTGATGAAATGATGTTCGTGTTCTGAAAATGCCAGTGTTTCTGACCCCTGGTATTTGAGTAATATCCCTCTCTCTTCAGATTTTGGACCGTGCACAATACATTCAACATATACAATGTGAATTCGTAGTGAAATTTTGCCCAGGTGCAAGTTTCACAATACGTGCTGGAATACAAACTCTTACTTCACTCTGGTGGGCAGACATTTCTAAGTCTAGACCCACTAGGTTGGATCTTGTTCAAAGGCAGCATTGTGAGGGATTGTCTGCTATAACATCACTTCTGTGTTCTGTGGGTGTCTCCGTTTAGATTTTGGTGGTTACAACAGAGTGCAGGTGTTTCTTTTCTTTTCAAAGGGATACAGCATTCATTCTGCTAGCAGTGCAAGAAATTGAAGCAGTTGGAAACTGCCTGGACTTAGTTAGCACCTGAATAAGTGAGTCCTTAGCTCTACTGTGCAGTTATGTTTCAATATATGATATCATTGCTACACATCTCTCAAAAAGTAATATTTTCCTACAGATAAGGCCACAGATCATAACTCAGCTATGCTGGGTAGTTATTGCCAACTCAGGTTGTAATATGAATCAAACACCCAGCAATTATCATGTGGACATTGTTCTACTTATGTAGGAGTGTGTCTTTTTCATTTAACTTATTGCTTTATTTTGCCTCAAACTGATTTAAAGGAAAGTATTCTCTTTCTGGGTTAGGTATTCATTTTTGAAGCTACACTAGTACTATTTCACAGTACTAGGAAACTGCCTATGAAGACATACTTTCTGACTAAGGAGATCTAATCTGAATTTCCACCTCAACTCTGGGGACTGATTTACCAAAAACAAGAGAAAATTTCAGTGGCTTGGAGTCACAAGTGGAAGCATCAAACTGCATCAGCCAGGACCATAGTGAACAACAAGCAGGGAAGAACACAGGGTCTGCTTCATCTTCTGTCACTTTCATCATTCATGTAGGGAAAGGGCAGGTTCCTAGATTCCTAGTTTAGGAAGATTAGTTACATGCTTCAGCTTAGGAGTGAAGAATCAGTATCTTAATCCTTGTGCTTTAATTCTTCTTTATTTCTTCTGTCTGCTGCTACACATATACAGACTGATGGTGCACCTCTAAGTACAGTACCTAGCACAGGGAAGCTGTGTTTTCCATTTGTCAAGAAATCCTGGTAATTATGACTGAGAAATCAATGCAATTCAGTAGTCAAATGTTATTTTCTACACCTATATTTCTTTCTTCCCTGCTTTTGTATGTGCATCTAGAGGATTGCGTTTCACTTCAAAGCTCAAGGTGATATGAGCTTTTAATCAGCAGGCTCCCAAACAGTAGCTTTTGAGTTTTGAGGACATCAATCAAGTGCCAAAACTGTCTTAAAATGGAGAGGTTAAAATTTAAAATCTCTTCCATTGTTTCCTTGTCCTTTTTGGGAACAGGTAGCAAGATTTACCCTCTTTGCAAAGAGATTTTTGAAGCTTTTGTAGATGTAAGCATGGAGTTTTTCTTGCCTAAATTCATTCATATGAATAGAAATGGTAATTTTATTCAGAGCATTTAATGGCTTTTTGAGTAGTGCTTTATGGTTGTCACACTGCCACATATAATGACTGACCTCTTTGCTATCACTGGAGAAGAAACTACAAGCAGGGAGTGTCATACTTCATAGCTGTTGGATAATAACCTCAGTTATTTGCCCAAGAATACTGGAACCCAAGATATTGGTACAACAGATGACTTTGCCAAAGGAGAGCAGTGGCTGCTGTGCCTGCTGAAGCCATTAATCTGCCTCCTGTTCCTCAGGACAAGTGTGTTGGACATGGCCAGAACACCAAACAGAGCCAAGATTGGTGTTTGTGTTGCTCCTCCCCATTCCCATTTGACTCCTGAGTAACCTTAACAGGATGATTCATGTACAGGCTCTGTACCTTGGCTGACCTGTGATTACAATGATGTGGTAGAATTCACTGATCATGAAGGTGTCTTATGTTCTTTCAAATAATGTTTTTAAACTGCTTGGATCTTTTCATGGGAGATATTCTGTATGTGCCATATTCCATAATCTTTCAAATTTCTAATGTTCTCCACTCATGGGATTTATAATATTGTTTAATTATATATTTAAAGAAATTTTTTTAGTTATACAGCCTTGAGACTAACACCACCAGAAATTAATTGGATGTCCAGTTAACTGTGTTGACCAGCTGTTATGTACAAGACAAAAAAAACCCCATCCAAAACAAAAAAAACCCCAGATGCTACGTTTTCCAGCAAAGGAAAAGTTAAATCTTTCTGGAGAGTGATGGTTGCTGTAACCAGGTCAAAAATAAGATATGCCTAGGAAGACAGGAAAAAAACCCCAAACTGTCTCTAGCATCTAGATTAATAATTATCAAGTAAATAATGTAGGCAGAATCACTGCTAGGAAGAATAGAAATGGATTTATGTGAATATAAGGTTGGCTGAAATTTGGTTTATCCCATTGTGTGTCAAGAAAAGTCACAAAATGAATACAATGAAAATAAGTTCTGATGGTGATTGTAGTTTGCGATTTATTCTGCCAAAACAATGAATGCAGCTATGGAGAGCAGTTGTAGTGGTTTTCAAGTTTATTTTAAGGATAATCAATTATACCTGAGCAAAAACTAGAGCAGTCTGTGTCCAGGCAGGAATGATGTATTCATCTCTCCAGCTACAGGCACAGTAGTTTGTAATGATCCATCTCTTGTCAGTGCTGGTCAGCTTTCTCTGAAACTGTTTCATTTTGGAATAGGTATTTGAATTTCTTATTCTGATGGTATGTAAAATAGGACGTTGTGCCTTTTTGTCTCTTTATGGCCAGGTATAAGCTCAATTGAGTCTATTGATGGTCCAACTAAATTTATTTGAGGTTTGTTTGTTGGTTTATTCTTTTCATTTCCCCTTTTTAATAAGGGATACTTTCTCATTTAGCATTTTACTTATTGTGGTCTTCACCAGGATATCCAGAAAATCCTGGGTACCTGTAATTTTGGAATAACTTAGAGAGTCTCCCTATCCACTGGTGCAGTCACAGGTCCATTAGCCCAGCTGAGTGTGGGGAGTGTTTTTATTTTATTCATTTTTATCAAATCATAAATGAACCCACTTACAGGTATCATTTCAGGTAGGGAATGATGAGGCCAAAAGAACCAGAAGCCTAGTGCCTCACTTGTGTTTTCAGAGCTGAGAGCCCTATGAACATTGATTGAAAGATAGGCAACAGGGTGAAGCTCTCAGTGTGAGATTTGGTAGATTTCTTTTATTAAGGGAATTATACATGCTGAAACTTAGAAGATCTCCAAGGGCATTGTCATAGCTTTTTCACAGAAGTTTCTAAAAATTAAGATGTTGACACATTTCCATTAATTATATTTCTAATGGAAATTATTTTACCATAAGAACTTTGGTCCATTTTAATTGTGTCTGCTTCCAAATTTCTACTAAAATCCAGAAAGATTTCATTTGCTTAGTTTACAAGGCTGTAGCTTTCATCTACCAGATTCAGTGTAGATGGTTTGCAGAAGGAAGTCTTCCTTGTCCTGCGTGCTAAGTGATCTGGACTGCCATAAGAAATACAGCTCTGATACCAAGTTTTGGATCTCTTGGTCATAAGGTTGTGCATTTTTGTGTAATGAAATGCCACAGGGCAGGATGACAGCAAGGCAAGTGATGCAAATCTCCTCATATTCACAGCTGGAGCCTTGGACTGATATTAGAACAAGGGACTTAGCATGTAAGTAACAGTTCTGCATTCTTAAATAGCAGAAACATAACATCCATAAATTGCTTGTTCATGCTTTTTCTATAGAATTGGCCTATAACAAAATTATTTGCTGATTCTACTAGATAAATGGCTGTTGAGCTTGGAATTGATCTCAGGAAGCCATTGTAAAAGAATTCCTGCAGTGACACCCAGTTTCACCTAGTTCTGTAACACCTAAATAGCTTGCCAAAATTTAAACTGATGTGATATTTACGTGGTGAGGTTTTCAGCCTAGCTTCATAGGTGAAGAAGCTGGCTGAGCCATAAGTCAGTCTCTAATACACTTTGGTCTTTCTGAAATGATTCTGATTTGCATAAAGTAATACAAAGCTATTTAGTGCACACTGAGTTGTAGCTGCACTAGTGAAGCTACTGGGAGACAGAGGGAGGAAAAAAACCCCAAAATCCTGAACCTTTTTACAACAGGTTTCAGCATGCTCTGGAAGTGTCTGGCTCTGGCAGAACTCTGTATTTTTGTTCTGTCCTTCCTGTCCTCTTCCATTAACTAAGTCAAAAGGTGACCTAGGTCTGACTTGTTCCCTCTTGGCAGTTTTTCTGCTCTGAGCACAATGGAAAGGGGCTTCTTACTGTGCATTTCACCTGTGATGAAGAAAATAACATACATTGTTTTCTGTTTCTGAAGTCAGGTGATAGGAAAGCAAAAAATATTGTGGAAGCTGTTAATCCCAGCTATTGCTCTAAGTTACTGAATGAAGAGCTTCAAAGCAGGGTTGTTATTGTTCTTGCTTTCAATCTTAAGACTGGAAAAGAGGAGGAATTCAGATTACGGATAAAAGCAGATGCTCCTAACTCATCTGCAGGAGGCATCCTAGGCTGATAAAAATTGTGCTTTTGAGATGTCAGAGCGAAAGAAAGGCTTTTCCAATAGCAGCATAATGTTCTTGGTTAAACCAAGCTGAAATAAATCCATTACTTAATGTAGCAGAATTGGAATAAAGTGTGACTGGAGTTCTTATTGTATAAAAAATTGCCTCAAATTAAAGAACAGTGGGTACAGATACACTTGGATCTGCTCCATCAAATAATTTATTTTTCCTGTACCAACTAAAATGAGGAGGATGCTAATTCTGTTGAGTGAAATTGAAATACGCTGTGTGTCTGTGATGACTAAATGATTTTTTTCTTGGATGAGTTCTGTTTAATCTGGCAGAGCTAAGACTTGTTCTGCTGCATTTATAATGTCTGGCACCCCAACAGTTGATTTTTCCGGAGTCTCTTTACCTATACAGATCAATGAGGATGTTTATTGGGCAGAAGAATTGCAATTCTCAGGTGTTTAAGCAAAGAAGAAAATATGAGCATGTATGTGAGATAGTTTGATTCCATAAGCATATTATGGATATAACATCAAGTAAAGATACATGATGTGGGAGGGAATATATCAGTGAAAGATATCTATAAATTGACATGTCAGGCAAATGTTTTCATCAGAGAGCTATTTCAATGGGATTGAAATATCTAGGAGGGATTTTTTGGGTGGATTCAGGGAGATTATGTACTCAATCTATGAAGTCCATATGAATTAAAACCAAAGCTGCCCTACTGTTAAAATTGACTGAAACATGAGGAAACTGCCTAAATGCAGTGTGATGTAGTGTTCTTCCTTGCTTTTTATTACATGATAATGTCTGTGTTTGTGTATTTTTTCTCTCATTTTCTTGAAATGCGATGAACATAATGAAAACAGACCAACCTCCTTAGGGACATGGGGGAAAAAAACCAGACAGAATAAAATCAAAGGGCAGTAATAGAACAATGAAAGAATTACTTTTTCTTGACTAATGCATAGTCACTGCATCATGAAAATCAGAGCCTTAGGAGGTCAGCCAGACAAATCTTGTAGATGCATTTGATAATGTTAGCATCATAAATAATTTTTGCAGTTATGCCAGCTAAGACAACAACTGAAGCATGAAGCTCTTCATTGAATAAAGGAAATGCTCATTGAGGGACCAGAAATTTTCCTTTGCATATACATATATATGCATATATTTCCTGTTAGTAGTCAGTCTATTAAGGGCTGCTTGTCTTTGAAAACTCTGCTAATCCTTTGTGAAATCCAAAGGCCAAATGGAGTAATAATCCGATCACTTGTGGTGGTCCTGGTATAGCTATCATATATCTATCTGCTTCTCTGAATGACATCTTGTGAGAATCTGATAAATGAAAGGTCTTCCCACTCCATATCTGACTTTGGAACCCCCTGATTTTGACACAGTTCAACAGCAACAGAAACATCCAGATCAAAGA
Source organism: Hylia prasina (assembly GCA_013397195.1). NCBI lineage: Eukaryota > Metazoa > Chordata > Aves > Passeriformes > Sylviidae > Hylia > Hylia prasina. Next base: position 673,105 of record VYXD01010899.1, read on the forward strand.
TTGTCCTTTTCTTTTCTCCTCACGTCCCTTCCTGGTTCCCCCACTCATGTTAGTAGTAATGCTAATATGTCCATGAGCAGTGACAGAACACAGAGCTGTTCACAAGGAGGAATTCAAACTTAAAACTCCATCCCCACCCCAACACACACATTCTACTGCAAACCACTGCATTTTACATTATAACTACATTAATCCCCTCTCTGCTGGTGCAGAGGGTTTTGCCCCTCCTCCATCCTCCTGACTTCTTGTGGCTCTGGCCCAAATATGAGTGTGACATATGACTGAGTAGTGTGACAATTCTGGTAGCTAAACTGGCAGAGAATGCCATTAGGATAATTTACCTATATCATGAAACTGCACTCTGCAGGGCCATTTGGTGTTTCTTCCTCACATCCCTCATCTAATTGTCAAATTAAGATGTATAAAGTGGTGTAAGGTACACATCAGTAGCTTAGGACCTTTATACTGGCTAAGAGATTCTTCTTGGTAGTTCTGGGAAGTGTAGGGGAGAAAAAAGATAGTAAAAAAGAATAGGGGGAATGAAGAAGGAATAATTTAAAATAATTTTAACCCACTCATCTAGTCTAACAGTCTGTGCCCCACATCAGCTTAGAAATCTTTGCCTCCAATTCGCAATATACAACATCACTGTCTTACTTAAATACCTTCAATTTCGTTCTGCATGTGCCTTATCAGTTTTGAGAAATGACAAAATGAGGCATTATAACTCCCTGTATAACAGGCTATTGTTCCTCTTATGTTCCAGAAAAACCATTTCAACCTGTTTAGCTGCATCTTATTGTGAACTCATTATGAAAGGTGTTCCTGGTATTCTTTATAATTTTTGTTATATTTTCCTTCATTTTAGCTCAGATTCTCCTGTTATTAACCATAATTTCTCTTGCACCATCCGCTTGGTGCTTTCTCCTTTCTACAATATGCATTGCCTCATCATTACTGAATTTAAATCTGAGTAATTTTACTTTTCCTCAAGTTGTTACTCAGTTAAGCTCTAAAAAGGTCAGAATATCTTCTGGAGTTTAGATCCTTAATCACATTCCAGCAACTTAAAAGAAAAAGTAATTGATTTAAAAGCTTCCCATGATAGTGTTTGTACTCAGTAGTAAAATTTTCAGTCACTAATGAGATGCACTTAATAAAGAGGTTTTATTATACAGATAATGGAAATTTAATTTATTGCAACTATTTGGGGTTTTTTGCAGTGGGATATTTGTGACTGACAGTCCCAGTCTTACTGCAATTGTCATTACGCTTGGATGGCCTATGAACACCATTGGAATGTTCAGATTACTTCCTCTCTTCAGAACCATGACACTCCCTTGGGAAGCACCACAAACATTTGATATATAATTTGGAATGACGAGGAGTCTACTAAGAACAGCATTAAATTACACCTTAAAGCTACTTATTTCTCATTACCCATAAGACTTGGTTTGTACTCTCTCCAGAGCCTCTGCTAGCTTTATGTCTATGAGGAGGCAAGCTTAACAAAGTTTATAGGGAAAAAAAATCTAATCTCATATATGTTGGCCAGACTTAGAACCTGTGTTGACATCTGCACTGTTTGTAAATCAGCAAACACAGGGGCTTTACAAGAATGTGTGCTGATTGTGATACTGCAAATTCTTCCTCTTGCAGCCTGGATTACTGCACTTTATTCATCCTAATGCTGCATAACTCATCTGACATTTCTTATATGTAGGTGGAACTTGGAAGATGTTACAGAGCACTAACCAATTTTGAATCTCTCTGAAGGTTGTGAAAATCAGGGCTTTGAGCTAAGGATCAGACATAAATACAGAGCAACAAAACCTCTATAGTAGCTGGTAATGTTGCATAAAGACAAATTACAGGGATTCACTTCAAAAGTCCTGGAAATTGGGAAAATATAAAGAAGAAATGCTTAGAATACTTAGTTTTAACAGAAGGGAGCGATTCTCTCCACAGAAGAAATGACTCTATCTGCAGCAGTTAATATTTTCCTGTTACCCACTGTGCTAGCCAGTAATTCCCAGCAGTTCAGAATCAATGCGCTGCATCTATTCGATAATATCACACCAGAAGCTGCAAAGGGTGGAAAGGATGATGTATTACCTAAGAAATTATGTGGGAAGAAAAAAACAGATGAACACAAAAACCCTGAGTAGTTCTGAAAGTCTTGTAATGGCAACTACCTCACTTTAGTAAGGAAAACAACACAAAAACTTTCATACCAGTTGATGAAAATAGGCAGTAAAGGGTTTGGTCTGGCCAAGCCTATTAATGGATACTGCCTGCATTATCTTTCTTTGCCTTGAACTTTTCATAGTCTGAACCAAGAATTTTCCTTTATAATTCTGTGTTTTCATAGGAGTAATAGAGCTGCTGCAGCTGTGATACAAGGGCTACTGTGTCTAAAGCTTTGTGCTTTTTCTATTCCAGTTAAGTTGGCCTTGCAAAAGATAAATAGACTAGACTAGACTAGAGTACTTAAGTTGGAAGGGACCTACAGTGATCGTGTAATGTATGTGAATGAACAATTTTGGGCTGAGCAGAAGTTGAAGCATGTTGTTAAGGGCTTCAGTGTACCTCTTATGTTCCCAAAGGAGGAGATAGTGTTAAATGATCTGTATTCTGGAAAACCCTTTACTTCTGTTGCTGTTCTGAAAAGTGCCAATTAGAACCATCCCTACAAAATGGGGGCAGGGATTTGTATTTGGGGACAGTTTGCTTATGATTGTGTTCAGCAGAAGCAAATTTATTTCAGAGAGTTTCTGTCATGTTGAGCATTTTCATTTAAATTTTGTCATTCTACTAACTGTGTGGTACATTTAGCTTCTAGAAATTATGACAAAATATTTGTGAAAAAAAAATCATCTGCTCACTATTGACCCAACTCATCATGAGAGGTAACACTGGCCAAAACCCCTAGCATGGCTGGCACGTTTCTGTGGGTGAGCCATGCAAGGGCAGTGGCTGGTTGCAGAGGGAGAAGGGAGGCTTGAACTCACCATCTCCCTTCCATGCACTGAAGAGTGCTTTAATGGACAAAGATCTTCCTTCAGCCTGCTTGACTCCTCTATACCCAGTCTCATCTGCCTTGCCTCCCAGTTTTGTTACCTTTGCTGGCAGATTCTGGAACTCTACCTGTATCCGTCCTTTTGGTCAGAAAATTTACCTACTCATCTTCTTGGGTTGTCTACATCCACTCCTCAGTTCCCCCTCTGCCTTTTCCCAGTTTCTTTTCTTTGGCATGCCCTGCAGAATTTGCTTTTTCTTTCTGTAGACCCTGCTCTTCATCTAGATAATTGTCTCATTCAGGCCTGGTCTTGCACACTATGGTCTTATTTAGTACATCCCCCCTGCAGTACTGACTTACATTTCCTATTTATCTTGTATAGGTGGTCTCAGTTACCTCTCAAGACACACTTGGCCTGAAATGCACAAAATCCTTTCCTCTAAATCTTTCAGCCTTATTCAGCCAGTGACCATATCTCTTTGCATAGTCCAAGTCACAATTCCTCCAGTCCACATCTCCTCTCCACATTTATTTGTAACATTGGATGCCTTCCTATCCAGTTCTTGGGAAGCTTGTGGGCTCTGACAGTGATGGAAAGAGAAATGCCCTTGCATTTGCAGGAACTCTCCACTTGACCTATCATAGAACATCCCATGTAATAAGTAAAAAATTTATAGGTTTTTTTTCCTTCTGTGAAGAAGAACGAGTGTTATTTCTAAATGATGAGCTTCTACTGTATCAACTGTAACTTTTAAAATCCATATACAGCTAAGCTTTGACTGACTTCCCTCAAGAAAAACAGCACTTGACACAGGGTACCCAACATCAACTAACTGGTAATTGCAAAAGTGGTGTCAGCAGGGGTAAAGCAGTCTCTCTGTGTGGTTGATGTTTTGTTTAAACAGTTCATTTTTAAGCCAGCAGAAGTTAACTTTAGCAAACTGGTGAGCAGTGAAAAGCAATATCCATAAAAGGAGATGTTCAGGAATTTCCGTTGCTGTTTTTCATACAGGCAGTATTTTGTAGCTAGCCAATTACTCAGTTGTAACTTTCCAAGCCTTTGCTTCTATATTGTTCAATTCCAGACAGAAGGTCCTAGGAGAAGTTGAACAGTGGCCTGTGTAGCACCATCGAGAGGAAAGCGTTTATAAGTGGGATGAGAGTACATGGTAGTGGTTTTTGCACATAGCCCTCAGAATCTGTAATACTCAAAAGGGGGATTGTATCCTGGGCTGGGTAAGTTTCATGTGAGTGGGGAGCACACAGAGCCTGCACAGGGCGTTAGTTACCTTACCTTTAACAGAGTGGTCTTAGGGAGTTTCCTTCCCCTGAGGATTCTTTGTTTATTTCAGAGGTGGAGGAACAAAAAGGCAGTCGTGCTGAGCATAGGTTGTTCACAAGTGAGTGCACAAATTACACCAGTTCAATACTTTTTGTTCCTGTGTTTTATTTTTAACATTCGAGGTTCATCATGCCCTATGCTGTGTGACCTTCTGCACTGTGCCATCCCACATCTTAGCATAACCCTGGCTTGCAGGAGTTTATTTTGGTGACAGACAGCAAGCTTCATAAACTTAGGTGTATGGAAAGCCACAGAGCACAGATGATGAGGGACATGAACCAGCTATTTGCAGCTCAGATGCACACATGCTGATAGTTTGTTTTTTTTCTCCTAAGGTTTTGTCTATAGTCTTTCTTACTTAGCAATGGCTCATACAGTAATTTGTAGGCTCTGTTGAGGAGATCGGAATCTTCTGTTTCTCAGCAAAATTTGATTTCCCATCTGCTTCTGACAGATTTCTCTATTCAGCAGACTCTGAGAAAGTCTTGTCATTCTTGACACATGGGAAGTTATGAGCATAACTCATGCCCTTTTAATGTTCATGGGTGTTATCTGAATAAATCACTGACATTAAAGTCTTAACCCTTTTTAGTCTTAAAATTGACATTTTCAGAGCATAATCTCCTCTGTCTGGCTAATGTTTCTCTTGTTCTGCCAGACATATGCAAAGTCACTCATTTCAAAACTGTTTGCACTGTGCCTTGGAAGCTATAACATCTTTAAATGGAAGTAATTACAGACTTATTCAGGGGCTGTCATGCTCCCTTTGCATCTTTCATCACTGTTACCAGTGGCAAAAGGAAGCCAAGTAGTGTTCTGTCATTAGGTTTTGCTTTTTTCTTTACAGATCAGAGAGAGCCACTCTTAATATTGTCCTGGAGGCCAAGGTGGTAAAATACAGGTGATCTAGCTAATACATTACCTCTGAATATCACTGTTGTGTTTCCTTTCCTCACCCCTCATGAGTTATCACTGTTAAGATTAACTTTCTCTCATCAGATCCTCTGACTGGACTTGCTGCTTCAGTTCCCCATCACTCTTGATTATTTTAAACTGAAGAAGAGCCGTTGGATCACTGGCTAAAGCTTTTTTGTTTGTTTGTTTTGTTCAGTTGCTTTTTTGCCATTTTAAATCCCAAATTTATTTCCTAAATTTTTTTATCCCCCTAAATCTTTCCCCATAATTATAGATGGTACTTGCTGTAAGAATTATTCTGCTAAATAAATTATGTTCATTCAAAATAATTAATTTAAATGAGTTAAGAGTCAGCCAAATTAAATGAACGAGCTTCTTTGCTATTGATTCTTGACAGAGTTGTCTATGAATATGATGCAGCATGATAAGAATTAACTAACCAATGATTTTGATGGGTCAGGAAGTGGGCTGTGTGAGTGAGCAGCATTTAGATCTCTATATGTTGTTAGCAGAGCCTACTTATGGAGTGCTCACTCTCTTACTCTTTAGTATTCATCTTCATCATCATCATCACTTTAAGGCTGAAGTTGTCTCATGCTTCTGTGACTACTAAGTTCAGTCAAATTAAAAAGCCTGTTGCTCTGGAGCAGCACCAGTGGGAGAGCTTAATAAGCAGTAAAGATTTTGTTTCCTGCTGCTTTCTTAAGAATATGGCCTGGCTGTCCACTTTTCTGTCTGCTGGCGTAATGTCATCTTGTAATAGAAAAGAAGATCATTCAGAAGTTAAGGTGCCAGTCTGGGGTTAGGGGTAATCTGTATTTAGTTCCCTATCATGACAACTGTCCAAAATTATTTTTAAAATTTGTGATGCAGATTTGATCTCTTTCTAGTCAGTGAGACCTGTGGTCCTACAGTTTCCTTAAATGGAAACAGGCAATAAAAGAGCTCATTAGTCTTTAAAAACAACACTGAATAATCTGTTAAACATGAATAGCATCATTTCCAGAGGCATGTGGAAATGAGTACATTAAAGAATTCAAAGCACTTAGGTGTTAAAATAGCTGGTGACACATCAGTTCTAAAAGACAGGATGTATTTCCTCAGAATGAGAAGGCAGGAGTTTATTTTTCCAAGAAAAAACTTGTGTCATACTAGTGTTGTCTTGTTCTTTGGAGACCATAATAAGTCATATAATAAGCAGTGTACATAATTTAACTGTACCATCTTCTACTTATACACTTTAGTATTGAAGACAATATAATATTTCTCTCTCTTTTTACCACTCTATCTTTCCCGTTCTGCTGATACAATATGAAATGCTTTCTTGAAATCCATATAAAATTCTGAACACTCATATATTTTTACTATACAGTCATTCTGGGTTATATATTCCATGCAACCTAAACTCTTTTATTGGCAACATTTGATGCTTGGATGATGTAAGGAGCTCCACACTGGCAGTCAGATTTGTTGGCTATAGCAATGCTGAATTTATGTTTCTCTAAACTGTTCTGTCACTTTAGTTCTCAATTAATGGTTCTAAGTTTTGTTTTAGTATATTTTGTGTCAAAATCTCACATAATTTTCAAATCTAAATAAAAAGAAACCTCAAAAATTAATGTTTAGAGTAAGTTTTACAATTCTTCTTGCTCCATTGCCCTCTGAGCATTGATTTGTTTGTTTGAATTTTATTTTAGAGAACTTTTTACTGAAAGTACTTTTTTCTTTCTTTGCGCTTGTACTGAGTAGGTCATATTTTATAGATGTGCTATCTATGTTCTTTTCTCATCCCATACATTCTTATGCTTCATTTTACTTCGGGAAGAAACATCCCTGCACAGCAAGAGTGGAGGAGAGAATGTAGCAAGTACACCACATGTAATCACAGCTCTGAGGAATTCATGATGTCCATGTAGGATTGGTGCTATGTTAGCACAGGATGAGGTGAGTGCTAGCACCTTTTCACAGGTTTTGATGCCTGCACAGTGCTAGGTACCCCGTAATTTGCTTCTTTGCTGGCTTTTTTCACACTTGGTTGTGAGCTTCTGGCAGAGCTTAGCACTGTTCTGAAAAATGTTTCTGCTTAGAGCAAGAGTTGCACACCTTTTTGAAAGCAGGGCTTTGCATCATTTTAATAGCTGCAAGAAAGAAAAAGAAACACATGGGTTACAGTTTAAGAGTTGTTTGAAATACTGGGGTGGCAGTGAAAGTACCTGATAAATTACGAATTTTATAACTGAGGGTTTGATCTGTTGTACTTAAAATGAGGAAAAAAAAAGAAACTGCATCAGTTTGGCAATCCATTTTTGGGATATATGTGAAATTCTGTACCCAAAGAGGAACCTTGTTAATGCAAATGTTTCCAAATGCTGTCATCAGATGGATTGATGGTCTCATTTTGGGCTTTGTTTCTTGTAGTACTTCATGGTGGTCTTGGTGTTGTCCTGAATAAGCTCCAGCTGGCTCATCTTTAGTACCCTTCCTAACCAGAATCATCTGTACTTCATCTCCAGCAGGGCATTTAGATGCCTCCAGAGCTTTGTTGCACTGCACAAAGCAGTGCAGTCATACCTAGTTTGCTTCCAAAAAGTCATCCTTACCTACGGCTGTCAGAGAGCTTAGGAGTGTGAAAGGGAACACAGAGGGAGGAAATCAAGACAAGGAACCATGAGCTTCCTGCTTCCATGCTGGAGGCCTGCAGGGTAGGTGGAAACAATGCCAGGAGTGACCTCAAACTGTGGAAATTCCTGTTCTGATATGAACTGTAGCTTAGGATTGAGATGAGGACCATGAAGGACACTACAGCCTAGTTGGAAAACAGATACTTCCTTAGGGTTGGCTCATAACAAAACACTTTCTAGAACTTCTAAGCACAATGCTGTATCCACAAATCTCTCTCAGGGCTTCTTGGACAACATTTAACGAGACATTGCATGTGGTCTTATATTATTACGGTTTGATAGAGAACGGTCATAGCATTTACTGGAGAATGCTCATAAATCATATTCAGTAATTTGATCAACATTTGCAACATAGCTACAGTACTTTATTGAACAACACAAGTTTATTAAAATTTCTATAAGAGCCATGTCATTCATTTTCAGAAGTCTCTGGAATTCCAAAGCAGCCTTTTGCTTTCCTTCCTATCATTCCTTATAGGCTTTTTTAAAAGAACAGTTTCTATTTAGTTAGGTGTTGGTGGTGCTCTAGTCTCTGGCTCTTTATGAGGCCAGGAATATCAGCAACACTCTCCAAGTACTGTGGACCAGATCCAAAGTACATTTCACAGTCCATGAAAGTATTTTCGTTATTTAAATAAGTGTTGGCGTGGGCCCTGTAATAGTGGCCAACTTTTTCTCTGTCATAATGGTCATGACAATGCTTTTAAAAAGTCTGTCTTTTTCTTTCTTGGTAAATAGACTATATGTCAGCATCATAATCAGTTCAGAAAACACAAAGGGCACTGAATTGCTCTTTGTATGGACAGCTATCAGATGTAGGAGGATGTTTCTGCTGAGCCATTTAGACACTCGTTTACTCTTGGTATTGCTGTCTCTTCCTTCTGATAACTTCACTAATGTTTTTCTTTTCCTCCAATATTCTCCAATGTGCTTTTTTAAAGTTGTATCTGCTTTGGGGTCCAAAAGAGCATATCTAAGATTATATAGGATGCTGTGTCTGTGAATAATATATAAAGAATTGGTTACCATCTTCATTATTTTTCCAGTTTTTCTGCTGAACACAATTGTATAGTCACTTCCAATATCATATTTAATTTATCAAAAGGAAGATGCAGTAAAATGGTAATGTAAAATCTCTGATTACAAGTGTGAAGCTGAAGGCTTGGAGGTTTTCTTTGTTCTCATGATTTTTACCCTGAAAATCTGTTGTTCTCTGAGCCTGCTTCTAGAGTCTGTGCAAAACATTCTAATGTTACTTCACCTGGTGGATGCAACCCTACTCTCTATGCAACCCCTTGGTTTAAGTACAGCATTTCTTCTGTAGTGTCCATGGTATTCACTGCTAGAGCCATGGAAGTGATAATGTAACAGTACATCAACCAGCTTCAGTATTTGGACCTCACAAGTCTCAGGCAGCTTCACTTCCCATGGATGCAAAGTTTGATGAAATCCTCTTAACTCCGAAAAGGGATGACTGAAATAGCCAGTACATTGAAATAAATTAATAAAACCACCTCATGTATGATACAGAAGGCAGTCTGATTTGGCAAGGATGGAAAGCTGCCCAACTATTTCTTGGGTCCAAACTTTGGACAGCTTAAGACTTTTTTTGCCTTTTAATAGAATTAGATTAAAAATATGGATTTGAGCCAGTGTGATGATAAAATATGATGGCTAAGGATGTGTGCAACTTGTATCTATCTGGATTTACCTTTCTATACTGTGACACATGTGCTCATGGTTAATTAAATTAACTGTGTGCCATGTTGGTGATGTGCTCTTTTCCAGCTAATTCACCTTAACAAATCTTTGATGGGTCATTCACCCCAAACATTTTGGACAATCTGTGGGAAAGATGAAGGGTACTTTTTTGAATGTGTAGCAAATAGGCACTGGAGATGGATACATCAGAAGCATGTATTTTAGAGAACAATAAAAGAAAATAAGTAGGTAGAATATAGGAGACTGTGGCCTTCTGAAACCAAGTAGCTCCTTAGCATGTTGTCCCCCATGCAGCTGATTACAGGGAGGAGCTCTTGCAAGCAACAGTTTTTTTCCTCCAGTAAGAGTTTTCCAGCCGGTGTTGCTGGTCTCTCTGGGAAATTGGCTGTTCATGTGCACAAGATTTGGATGGAGGCTCATTGTCTTTTAAGTATGACAAGGAAGAAAGGCAGACAGTAAAAACAAATTAAATATTTAAAAGTTAGAAACCAAATAAGGAAGTCCACAAAAAAAAAAAAAATTAAAATAGGAATGCAAAATGAGAACAATAGATGTTTGGTTTTTTTTACAGACTTGAGCAATCCCTAGACATAAACTCTTTTCACTATGTGTCAGGAGTCCACTTTGATGCTAAAGGACATCTGACTCTGTGTGGGTTTTAGGTCACTTTGATGGGAAGTACTAAGGACAAGCTCAATTGCGGGGTGGTTTACTGATACTGGGAGCATGAAGCATATTTGTTCACAGGCAGGGCATCCTGTCTTCCTGAACACTAGAAGCAGACTGACCTAATGGTAAATAAAATTCATTCCCTAGCAGCTGGAATATACCACTGACATCATTACAAATTTGTCACATCTTGGTTAAAATGTCTGTCCCTGAAATACATTATAGGACAGCTTGCCTTATCCTGGTTCTACTATAAACAAAAAATATTAGAAGAATTTCAAAACCTTATTTCCAGAGAAAGACAGAAATAAAAAAAAAAAAAAACATGATTCAAAGGTTCCCCACCCTTTTTTATGAGTAGATGGAAACAAGTATGGATATGAATACAAAATTAGCTTCTGATTACCGTCTCAAGAAAGGTATTTTGCTGGTCTTTTCCTTACATTTGGCTCTCTAATTTAGCCTCATAATAAAGCTGATATCTGGGGGGAAAGTTCTGTGTGTAGCACTCTTATCAAGTAAAGATTTAGACTGGGATTAAGTTGAAATTATAATATTTGCTACTGTTACCTGTTACTGTTGTTTATTACTGTGTCAAATTCTTCCTCCATCCCTTCATTTTTCTTCACTTACAGCTTTTCTTCAAATGTTAATGCATGACCATTGCATGCCTGTTGCTTCTACCTGATCAGAAGTGTAGGTAGCACATGTAATTACAACTACAATCATCATATTAGGGTTCTGCAATAACCCTGCTAGCTGCCATGTGCTGCAGTAGCAAAAGGAGAATTTCTCACATCAGGTTAAGTTGATTACTGCAGAAGGGATTCAGCTCCTCACTTTGCCTACTGTCACCTCCGTACCTACCATGTATGCTTTGTTTACAGGTTTTGGGGCTCTGAATCTCTTCTAGAAACTTCCAGGAGTGGTCTAAGAAAGCTCCAAACTCACTGTCTTTACTGATCTGATACAAAAAGTACTGTGTACTTGCACCCTACAGCTGATGAACAGAGAGAACCAAAACTGCTTGGAAGATGCTCTAAATTAAGTTGCTGTCTTATGTTCACACAAAAATAGTTCTACACTTGTATGCCTTTTGTCAACACTCAGCATGAGTCAATGCTGGCTATCAGCATCTATGTTCTCTAAATTTGGCCCATTAAACATGAAATACATGGCCACTCTAGAGCATGAATAAATGCTTGGATGAGAGTTTCCCACTGACAGCTTTTACAAAAATAGAGTTCTTTTTCCCCTTAAATTGGGCCAGAATAGCAATGGTGGTTGACACATTTTCCTCTCAACTGAGAGAGATTTTTAATGCATCTTGGATCAGTGGGGTGCAAAAGTTTGATAGTTTCTTTCCACTGAATGCACAGAGGAGCAAGAAAACCGCTTTTTTATCTACCCTGTTTATTTTTTCAAGCTTTGGAGCTGAGCATTTCACTTCAACATTTTCTCGTATAGTACCTTATGATTTCTCCAATTTCCACTTTGTTAAGTGCTGGGACTTCCGTGATATGATAAACACAGTTTTGCAGTTCTAACACCCAGAAAGTTGCTAATTAATGATAATGACCTGGTTCTAGACAAAGAAAAAAACCCTCAATCTGTAACCTCTTCTGAAAGAGTGACATATTACGGGATTCTTGGAGCATGGCAGATGGTTCTTATTGTGAGAACTGAGAATATTCAAGTAGTGAGTCCACTATGTTTTCATCTGGCTTAGATTTTTTCCCATCAAGAAGTACTACATTCTTCAGGCAAGGCTTATCAAAGAAATCATGGCGTGACAAAAGCTTTTCTGCAGAATGTCAAGGAAGGTCTTGTAAACTCTTCTTGAACTGAACTTTCTGCACTCGTTATGAATAGTCTCTCAGATTTTGTCCATACATTCTCTGCATTTGTGCATGCTCTCACCATTCTTTTTGACAATTACTTTCTGATGTAACATTCTTAAAATTTCCTTTTATTTGAAATAGCCCAGGTGAAGACTGGTTTCAGAAGTTTTTATTTATGTATCTTACATTTGGCCAAATTTTCTTTAGGATTTGAGATTTTTTCTTTTTCCAGGACCACTATCCATACCCAGACTGGGTTGTTTTTTTTTTTTTTTCAAATGGTGGCAGTTTTTTGCATAAGCTGTTATTCTGTCTTAAGATAAAATTTCTTCAAAGTGTTTAAAAGTTGGACCAAAGTCCCTGTTGGCTTCAGAAAGAGCAGATCTGGACCTTGATATTCAAAGGATTACTGGATTATGTGGTTTTGTTGTATCTATTTATTGACTAAGTAGCAGTGATAGTGACATTTTCCTTCCAAAAGACTCTCAATCTATAATCGTGTATCTTAAAAAATGTGGTCATCAATTTCCTATCGCAAGATCAAACCTCCTTATCTACATGCTGCTGACGTCCAATTACCAACTCCTGTTCTTGTGTTAGGCCCATCAGCCTACAAGATCACAGGTTTAAAATGTGAGTGGTGGCAGAAAATGCACAGAAAATTATCAGGCAGAGTTACTGAGCTTCAGTAGGCATCTAGGTGATTCCATAAAGGTTATTCAGAAAAGCTCTAAGGCTCTAAAACTCATTGTGATTAGACAGTGCTGAGGCCAAAACCAGAAACATCATACACAAAAAGCCCCCAAATTCTCTTTCAGAACCACCCCCCATTTCAATTTGTACTGAGTAGTGTGACTTAATGATCTTTATACATTTTAAATGTATTTAGATTCAACTATTTTTAAACCATAGTGCCATTTTAGTAAAACTGTTAGCAATTTGAATATGGAAAAAGGAAAGAAAAAATAGAAAAGAAAATTAAAGTATTTAGTAAGTTATCAGAGAAAAAAATTGAGTCTTTGCAATGCAGATTGTGCTCTACAGATTCTTAGTTGTCATCCCAAATTAATGTTAGTAGTTTAAAAATAATGTATTATTAAATATTTCTGGAGTTCCAAATTGAAATAATGTATTTCTTTAAAACAGACAAATCTTAGCAGAAAAGGAAATCTGAAATAAATTTTTCATTTTGTAAAAATACCAATTAACCCTATTCAGTGAAAAACTTGTTTTGATATAATCAAAGAAATTTGTCCAGTGCTGCTCTGCCTGGATATTTTTGTAACTTTTTCCAAAATGGAAGACCTTCTACTCAAATCTGCAGGGTACCAGTACAGAATATTTGGTTTCACTTCAACCCATTCTTAGAAAGCTATGGCTTAAATTTTGCATGTTTGCATTAATACATCTACCACCACATATCCATAGGCAAGAAATTATTAGCTTGCTGCCATCAGACCAGCAGCATGAAAAGAAGGAAGGCCATGTGATTGAATGCAAAGCTGTTCCCTGTCTGTGTCCTGCACGTGGAAGCTTGAAGCTGAAGTGATCATCCTGGTCTTTAATAATGATACAAAAGAAGGAGATAATATAAGGAGGAAGCCAAGAAAGGTATCATTTCACATGACTTCTTGCACTTTCAGCTTCATCACTAGAAATAAAATTTCTTGGTTTGTTTCTGATTTCTTGTAGCTATCAGGTCACACATTCCTCTAATACACTTTAAGCATGAGTGTGTAATTGTAATTGATCTCTTTTTGGGGTGGATTGCCATAAGGGAGTATTAACTAAGAGTAAAATTGACCGACTTGTATTCCAGATGTCACAGCATTACTATGAAAATACAACAGCAAGGCTGCTTTTCTCTAAATTTCAATTTAGTAGCCCTCAAAGACAAAATATGGAACCATCAGTTGTGGGCATCTGCTTGACTATCAGCCAGTAAATAAATTTATAATACTGAGATGTCCTTGATCTGTCACAATACGACACTGGTGTTACACATTTCAGGTGGATCTTTTTAGAAACCACTGTGGGGACTGTGTGGCTAAAGGGGGAAAGAGAAATATAGATACTTCCTCTTTTTTCCTAATCAAGATACTGAATTTGTTATCTCAGGGCAAGTAACGGCAAATTTTCTAAATGGCGAAAGGCGAGTAGTATTTTTATCTGCATAATTTTTATAATTTATCTCATACCAAAAATTTGAACTGCATGGGTTACTAGTCTTAGATTATTACATGATTTTCCTATGTAGAAGACTAGGTTTTATATGCTACGCTATGTACATGAGCAGGGATGTAGATGGAGAAGCAGTCTGAATTTAATGTTGAATGACTCAGTCATTCAACTGCTTAAGTCAAATTTTAAACCTTTTTAATACCATTGGGCTGAGAAAGCAGTAAGATGCTTGGAGTGATGTTGGGGTGATGGGGTGATGGGGTGATGGCGGAGGCAAAAGGATGAAGGGGTGACAGAACCAATGAAAAACCATGAACAAACTCCCTGGAACATGGAAAACTCATTCTGGAAGAGACAAACTGGCTAAGGCTGAGGAGTGTGTGCAAAAAGACTGAGAGTTCTTTATATGACTGTGTGTCACAGAACCTACCTCAGGCTTTAAAATCTAACAGTTTGCATAATTAATGGTTAGTTTGCATCATTGTTTGGTTGGGAGTTTTTTGGTTTTTTTTCACCCGACTGGGTGAACTTGCCCTGATCTTAAAACTCTTAAATGTCTTTTGATAGATGTAAGTAATATCTTTTATTGTCTGTGAACAAGAGAGTGGAAAGACAGGGGATATATAGGAACATAAATGAAGTAAGACTTTTATGGAAGCATCAACTCAAACCATTTAGAAAGATTTGTGTTATTGCATTTAATTTCCTCCAGATGTTCTTGCAAAGGGGGAATTTGGATTAACCTGGGAAGGTCAATGGAAAAGCATATTCTCCTGATTTTCAGAATAGGGGAGAAAGGACACTTACAGTGCTCATTTGACAGCTTTACAATTACCAGAACAGTAATTTACTTTGCTTACAGTGGAGAGAGGAAAATTTCTGGAAGAAGCCACCACCATGACAGCTATTAAAATTCTAGGAACTTTCCTGCTGTTCAGGATCCCTGAAACACCAATGGGGAAAAGAACCTCTGTGTTAGCATTGGATTAAGATTGTTTGCATTTAGTCTGGGTTTTATGTGACTAAATGTTGACACTGACTGAAAGAGAGAAAGAACAAAGGAAATAAGAAAATGCTATCACCAAAAATAACTTAAATTAGCATCCTGTTTGACAACATCAGCAAAGCCTGAAGTTTCTTATCATTCTTAATTGACTGTTTTGCAAAAGGTTCATCTTACGTGGAAAAGTTATATTTGAAGATTGAGAAGTAATTGCTCTGGATTTAAAATGATAAATGTGGTGGGAAACCTAGATGGCTTACAGAAGTCATTTGAACTAATATGGTGTCAGATATGGCTTTGTAGCCTGGGAACTAGAGACACATGATCTGTGTAAATTGTTTATTTGAGTAGTGACGATTGACTATATGGGGTTTTCCCTATCTTGTGTTGCTCATCACATCTGTATTTCATCTTTGATAATGACTCTCCTGTTCCTGGCGAGACCAAAAGCTGCTGACAAGATAGTGGGACAGGTATCTGGTTGTGTAGCTGCTTTTCTGCTCAGCCTTCACTGAGACAAATTGAATTGTGAAAGCCTCTAGGCCCAGAAGGGCTAGAAGATAACAAAATTACATCAAATGTCTTCTCTGGAACCTTTCTATGTCTCCCAAGCCCACCACTCAGCTGCCTTTATAAAGGAAATTAAAAATAAAGGCCATACCATAACACAGACTTGAGCTGTTGAAAAAAAAATAAGTTATTGTCAAATCTGTGGTAGTGAGTGGCTTTCCTGTAGAAAGAAGATGTTATGGTGAATGTTAGATAATTTTTCACTCTCTGCTCCAGTGCAGGGAAAGTGCCAAGGTAGAGATGTGGATGTTACTGGTGTACTAGACAAGTATTTCCCCATGTTCCTTTGCTTCAAAGAAATAAGGCTGAAGACCAAAAGTTTTCATCTATAGTAAAACTAGAATTTCCCAGATCTCAGTTTGGACTTCTGCTGTTTTGCTGCCATGGTCAATTTCAGTAAGGGAGTTTATTTGAAGAAATATGCACTGATTAAAATAGAAACATACTTCCTTCTCTTCCATTCATTGGTCTCTATCTTCCACAATGGAAGAAATATTAGTCATTATTAAAAAAATGAACAGGCAAGAAGTTTTCCCATGGTAGTTTAATGAATTTTTTATTTTCCCATTTATTTTTGCTTTTGCTTCACATAGTTCTATATTGAAAATAAGTACACCCTAAGATTTACTCATTTACTTTCTGCTGCCTGTGGCTCTTCTTTCACATATAATAATATCATGTTTTCTTGGCAATGGGCTGCTTTTTGCAACTGTTTCCAGATGGGATGGGGACCATCTTTCTGAGTTTCATTTATTTAGAAGTAAATAGTGATGTATTTTCTTGATATTTGATGAAAATCACACTATGTATTGTGAAAAATCTCACGTTTATGTGTTTTCAAAAATTACTGTGCAATTATATAAGAAACCATCATAGTCGAACTGGAGACTATTCATGAATGTAAAAAAAAAATCCTGAAAAAATGAAATAAGACAAAAATGTATATGCATCTTTTGATTGGAATGGAAACTTCTCTAATCTGTTTAGACTTAAGGGTTGTTAGATTGAAAGAGCCCAGGGGAGAGAGGGCAGAGTGTGTCAGTAGGATTTGGCAGGGTTTCTGGAAGGCAAGATGCAGAGCCATCGCTTGTCATCCTATTTATCTGTACAAGCTTGAATGCAGTCACCACAACACAAGGGAGTCAGATTTGTGTTCCAATGTAATCTGCTCCAAATATCATTTCAACACTTTTGTTTTAATTTGCTTCTGTGTATGAAGGTGAGTGTAAATGTTTTTCTAAATATTATTGCAGAATCATGGAATTGTTAGAGTTAGAAGGGACCTCTGGAGATCACATAGTCCAAACCCCCTGCCAAGGCAGGATCACCTAGAGATGGTTACACAGCACCATATCCAGGTGGATTTTGAGTGTCTTCAGAGAGGGAAAGTCCACAACATCCCTGGGCAGCCTGTTCCAGGGCTCTGCTACTCTTGATGTAAAGTTCTTCCTCATGTTGAGCTGGAACTTCTTGTGCTTTAGCTTATGTACATTACTCCTAGTCCTGTCAATGAGCACCAAAAGTCTGGCACCATCCTCTCGGCATCTGCCTATGATATACTTGCATTTATTGATGAGGCTCCCTCTCAGTCCTCTTTTCTCCAGACTAAACAGGCCCAGATCCTGCAGTCTCTCCTTATAAGAGAGATGCTCCAGACCCCTCATCAACTTTGTGATCCCCCACTGCTGCACCCTCACCAGTTAATCCTTGTTTTTCTTAAACTGTGGAGACCGCGGTTGAGCACAGTAGCCCAGATGTGGCCTCACTAGGGCTCAACCAGCTGATGACAGTGTTCCTGATGCACCCCAGGATCCCACTGTCCCACCTGACCACAAGAGCACTGGTGGCTCGTGGTCAGCTTGCCATCCAGCAAGACTCCCAGGTCCCCCTCAGCAGAGCTGCTCTCTAGGTCAGTCCCCAGCCTGTGCTGGTACCTGGGGTCATTCCTCCCCAGCTGCAGGACCTGCACTTGTCCTTGTTGAACCTCATTATGTTTCTCTCTGTCCAATTCTCCAGCCTATCAAGGTCCCACTGAATGGCTGCTCAGCCGTCACGTGGATCAGCCGTTCCCCCCAATTTTGTGTCACCAGCAAACTTGTTTAGGGTATTTCCTATCCCTTCATCCAGGCTGTTGACAAACAGGTTGAATCAGGCTGGACCCAATATTGATCCCTGGGGAACGCCACTGACTACAGGAACCAACTGGATTCTGCTCCACTCATCACAACCCTCTGAGATCTGCCATTCACCAGTTCTTGATCCACCTCACTGTCCATTCATCCAATACACATTTTCTGAGCTTACTTATGAGGTTGCTATGGGAGACAGCATCAAAAACCTTGCTGACGTCAGACAGCACCCTCTGCTCTTGCCACATCAACCCATCCTGCCATGCCATCATAGAAGGCTGTCAGATTGGTCAAGCATGACTTCTCCTTGGTGAATTCATGCTGACTACTCCTGATGACCTTCTCTTCTTCTATGTGTTTGGTGATTACCTCCATAATAATCTGTTCCATCACCTTTCCAGGACTGAAAGTGAGGCTGGAAGTTTTGCAGGTCCTCTTTCTATTACCATGTCCAGAATTCATCAAATCATCAAAATGGGCTAAAATAAGTCTCTCTACCATGTGCATCCAGTTATGGTGGGAATAGATACCTGGGATTATCTAGCTCTTATCTGTGCAATAAACAAATGCTTGCTAGCACACCAGAGAATGTTTTATTCCCTCTGAAACATGCATCCTGTGTAATCCATATCCTGACTCTGAGAGGGAAGAGAAATTACACAAGCCAACTGTAGATATTTTTTCCCCTCCTGACTCAGTTTCTATGCCAGTGTCCAGTGACTCTTCCAGTCCATCATGTCTTCTCCTCCAAGGATCCGCATTACCCTGGGTGAAAAGCTATCTTTCCCAGAAATGTAATTAAAGCTCTTGAACATAATTATCAGCTCATTGCAGTCTTGCAAACTCAGTCTTTGTGTGGTAACCATTTGCTACCAAATCATATTGATGAAAACATTCCCCTGTGGAATCCATTTATATGTCATGTGTGCCAATGGCCACTGTGTGACAACTTCAATGGGTGTCACTGCGGCAGACTAATTAGGGAAGAGGTAGAAAGGGACAAGGAAACTGAAGAGAATTGAGAGAAAAGAAAGCAAAAAATAAACTCAGATCAAAACACAGTCTTCTGTGCTGTGCAGAAACCACATCAGGCACATGTGAAATGGAGAGAACTGAGTGTGGTAGGAAGCCTTAGGCTCAATGCTAATCTTCAACTCTTAAACTTTAGTTTTCCAGCAGGTGCCTTCCTGTTGTTTGTGATGATTTGTGATATGTGGTTAAGTGTAACCTTTGATTTTCCTCAGAGGTGTTATGCATTTTTGTGTGGTTTTAAGCTCCATGGTTGGTCATCAAGGGAAAAATAATGACACTTTTTGTTTTCTGCTTGTGTTCTCAGCATAGGAGGACACTATGATAACATAAAACAACAACTTTATCTTTAGTTGTTTTCCCCCATTAATTTACTTTCTATTCTTTTCCTAGTAATATCTCAGGTAACAATAAGAGGACAACAGTCTCCCTTTTTCTTACCACAAATGTTCACTAAACCACTTTTAATTAAGAGAATGTATATTGACCTGCATAACATAATCAGGCCAGGGCCTCGAGTTGAAATTGAATGCTTCTCTTCTACACTTATTTCAATTTATGATGGTTTGGATGCAGATGGGTAGTGAAAAGGTTTTAATTTCAGTTTATGTTGTTAGCACAACTCTTATAATGTAAGCATTAACTGAACATGCTCTGTGTTGGTGCGGAGCAATCATGCCTGTCCAGTTTTCATATGTGGGGTTTGCAGGTCAATTTTCTTAGCAGGTTCCAAGCATGCTGGTTACAGAACCATATTTACATTTGATCAGCTGCAGTATAAAAGATTATGTTCCTGTAAATCCAGCACTAAAAAAATAAAATAATAAAATAAAATAAATTGTATTTTGGAATAGTAACTTTTATGTAAAAGTAGGTGACATTTTTAATTTTATGAGTTATGGAGGTGTAGATGTGGCATGATTTCTTGCTACCATTCCCTGCAATCCTTTTTTTGTTAGGTTGTCACTCACATCCTTGTAAACTCAGGGGTTTGATTCTAATATGCATTTATCATGAAAATCTAAATGCACCATGTTATTTTGACCTGAAAGCCCCATGGTAAAAAAGAGTTACACTACTTTTTCACTGTGTGTAGCATGCAGCATTCTACATCTGCTGAGTAATATTCTCTACATCTCCAGCCAGGCAGTATAGAGGGTTCTAAAATCTGTGATTTGTTCATTAAAGTGTTTTATCCTTTTAAAGATCTTTACTGCTTTCCATCTTATGAACAAATGGATTTTTTTCTTGCACAATGAATCATGGATATATGACATATTTTCTGTCACCCTTCTTTTCTGATGTTCACATCATGATTTGCAAGTGTGTAGAGCTTGAATAGAAGCATGCAAGTAACTTTGCATTTTGTCTACAAAAATAGTGTGATTACAGGGGAAACAGACCATTAAGATACACATCTCATTTCCAGTTTAGATACCTCATAACTTCGGCTTGGTTGATAAATTAATGGAAAGGTCTAGGGATTCCAATCTGGGAATTTCTGTCGCATAAAACATTCCTTTTTCCCCTGGGATTTTATTGACATAGAAAGAAAAATACAACCCCCCATTTCTGTAAATCTACCTCAGAAGCTAAGGGCCATAACTTAAAAGGTATTCAGAATGGTGCAGCATTGTACTGTACAATATATAGAACAATAATTGATTTTTTAGTTCACCTGCCAAATAAAAAGGAAATGCCACCAAGTGCAATTGGCTATGATTAAATCAAAAAGAAAGATTTTCCTTCTTTTTTTCCTAAGGGGAAAATATTTTGTAATTTCCTTTAGTGTCAAAGTCCCTGACTTCCCGTGAATTGTTTATTATATTTTTGTTTTCATCTAAGGCAGGCAGCAAATAACTTGAAACAGCTAGTTGTCGTTGTCCTTCTACACTAAGAAATTGTTCACAATTAGTGCAAGGCTCCTTGATTCACTCTTCCCTTTTTCCTGCAGGCTGTGAGTTTTTGTTTGCTCAGAGGCCACAAACATGCAAGGGAGATGGCCTCTCTCATTCTGCATTGCTCAGGCACATTTTCTTTCCCCACTTAGAAAGAGAAATACTCTAAACTCACTGATTTTAGCTAGGCAATGAGCATACTAATCAAGATAAATGAGCAGGTCGCTCTTTCTCACATTGACACATGCATATCATATGAAACAAGAACATATGCCAGAGCTTATCAGACAAGATTCACTCATGGAAAGTGGAACATGATGGCTCAAACAGCTGCTATAGGCCATGAAAGTTGAATCCAGAGTTTCTACTGAGCCATTGCCATAGCCAGGAAGTGTTTATTTGTGACCTTTCAGTAATTCATTTTTTAAATACTACGGAAAATATTTTGCCTTATTTCTAATTGTTATGCTCTCAAATGTGAGAAGAGTCATATAAGGGATTTTTTTTTAAAGTTCCTGACTCTCTAATTCCTATTGAATCAGAATACATTCAGAAATTTAGACTTTTTAAAGTTCTCATAAATGCTTTTGGCATTTGCTTAAATATACATACATGTACATTTTAAATACAACCTCAAAGTATTTTCTTGAAAAGTAATTTTTGTTTGTGAGTGAAACGTAACCTAAAAAAAGTCATGTTGTTTTCTCTCTGCTAATTGTACATCAAGACAGAGGCATGGTAAGGTTTAAATAACTTCAAATCAAATTCACATTCATTTTTCAGTGTTGATCATAAATGTCAATATCTCTTGATGGTATGCCTCACTCCCACGCGTACTCTTCCTGCCTTATGTGAATACATCATATGAGAGATAGAAGGCCCACTCCTCCTTTCACATGGCCAGCATGAGATCAGACCAATCTCCCCATGACTGTAGAGATAGAAATTAGAAAGTGTCGAGTAAGTGGAGGAAATAAAAGTGAGAGAGCAACCAGCTCTTTCCATTTCCATCTACTGCTAAGGTGGGTAAATTTTGTTCAGCCCTGGGAATATGATGTATCTCTTCTGCACAGTGGAAAGTCCTTACCCTTCAAATGCAAATTATCTTGAACACTGTTTAAATATAACTGGCAATTACTAATCCTCAGTGTTTATGTCCATTTTTAGGGAAGGGGTTATGCAAAGCATCAGGGAGCATTTTTGATTTTTCTTGCACACAAAATTTCTTGGTCTGAAATTAATTTCTGGTGTTAGATTATTTGAAAGACAAGCAAAAAATTACCCTATAATTTAAAAGGACATACATTAGAACAGCATCGTGTAATACCATGCTTCTGTCATATGAATATTTGTGACTGCAGCAGAGGATGATAGGTTGCTTTTGGGAAAGATGGTGCTCAGTGCATGCAGTTAATAGTTGTGTCTGATGCTCTTTGACTAGTAACTGCCTACCTTGTAGACCTTGTATTTGATGGTGCTTTCAAACACTGAGTCAGACCAACTACTCAGACTTTCTGGAAAAGGTATTCTCTTCATGGTTCCTGCAAGATGTACTAAAATACTGTACACTATCCATCCAGGAATGTCTAGCTTCATTCAAAGGAGGTCAGATCAACCTCTGGATATAATGAATGAATATTCCTCAGGAGAAAATGATTTTTCTTGTTATTTGTAATTTACCATATCATTGTTATCTCTAGAGAAGTGGTAAACTCACCAGACTGATTACGTCTTCTATCTTTTAAACTGTGTCATATATTTTCCAATTTGTTTTCACTCTCAAACAAAAACCTTACCCAAAATCATTCTTCATGAAACAGTATAAATCAATGTCGCACCATGAAATCCTCTAAGGCAAATGGTCTCTGCAGGCTCAGCACAATTGCTTTTTCTGGGCAACCAACTCACACCTCATGTTTCTATACTCTGAGAACTGACCCAGCTTCCCTGTACCTGGCTCTAGGGAAGGATTTCAGTTCTTATTTAGCTTTTAGTATCTTTAAATCTTTCTAAAGCTGTTGCATTGGAAAGCATCAACATGTCCAGGACTCCATAAGACTTCTGTCTCTGTTCCTGTTGAGGTGGACAGTGTGGTGGGGCTTGTCTCATGGAATTTCTTTTGAGGGGATTCAGGTATGTGTCTACATCTTTACACGCAAACATAGAGGAGGGTGGTGGGAAGAGTGCCCTGGGCATGTGCTGACTTATGCTAAACCCCCAAGATTTATTGCAAAGCTTCTGGAATATTCAAATGGGTACTTCTATGAAACAATAGAAGCTTAATTTCTCCATGGACTTATCTACATCAACTTTCATAATGAATACTAGAAAAATTAATGCAGTCAATATTAAAATATAAACAGACAATTATATGACTCAGAAGTGAAAGAATACTTTTACTAAGTAACAGTGACAGTGTCAAGAAACAACTCTACTTAGTCAAAACTCATTTTGTGAACTGGCAAATCAACCAAATTGTCCAAGAAGGTATTTAAATCCAGTTTCTCAGACAGGAAATTTATACCAAATTTTATAATATTACTGCTGTTTATCCTTGAAAAAGGTATCTATATAATTCCTAATTATTTAGAGGAAAAACTCAGTGCTGACTTAAGAGTTTAAAACTAGGCATCTTGACTGCTTTTACTAATTTCCTAAATTGCCTTTTGACTTTTTGTGATAAGAGTGGTTTTCAGCGTTTTGGTGGACTGAGTATCTTTAAAAGCTGGTTTAAGTAATTTTCTAATTAAAATACTTGAATCAGTGCAGAAGGCAGCTGGGACAGTGCAGTTTATCTTAGAAGCAGTAGTCCAAACAGGAAGCACTACCAAAGACAAGGAATATGTGTCACAGACAACCAACCTGCTGCTCCTGGGAGATAGGCAGATAGATCAGCACTGAACTGATGCCAGAAAAAACAATTCACTTTGGCTGGGAAAAGAGAAAAGTTTCAATTTTAGAAATATCACCAATTTTGTTTCAATTTTTCTTGTGCAAACTGAAGGAGACTGTTTTGTTCTATTTGGTTTATCCTAAATCCTAGGGACTGGAATTTTCCAAGAGCAATGATTTCTGGTTGTGTATCTTTGGGGTGGAAATTCATGACATAAAGACCAGTCTGCTTACAGGCTTTTGGTTTTTTGTAAGATGTTAAATAAATGCAATATGTTTTGTTAAAGAAGTTGTCTGTGATGGGAATAGTAGTAAGTCATACCAGCAGCAAGGATGAATGCTCCTCTTCCAGGGTAGGATAGGAGAAGGGAGAAATGCTGCCTGTTTGTTTAGAAACTGACTTGTTAAAGAGTAAAGTTCAGTGAGTCCTCGTGTCTTTCAAACAAAAACAGGGATAAAAGAGAAACAAAAATGTTGTAATCTGGAATAAATGGAGAAGTTCTGCCAGGTGTTTGGGTGGATTTTTGTTTTGTTCATTAAACAGCAACAGTAAGCAGAAATAGCAAAAGGACAGCAGGGTCTCACAAACTAGATTTTTCTATCCATAAGCAAACACAAAAGCACTCTGCTGCTTTGGGTTCTGGCAGTTTCTAAAACATGGAGGTATAAACCAGGGGGTGGAGGAAAAATTTCTTTGTAAAGTATGTTATTAAATGAAATCCCTAATCCTGAAGCATGCTTTCTAGGTAGGGATATGCATGAAGCAATACTGAAAAATCCAACTTTCAGAATACAAATTCCTGGGAATCTAGAGCAGGTTGATAAGAGAATTTTCTAGGTATGGACTGTGTTTACTGATTTGGAGTAAGCACAGCTGGCACCTGAACCCTACAAAGCCAGAGGGGAGGGCTATGCAACTAAACCAGAAATTTTGATGTACTTTTTCTCCAAAATGGATTTTCAGCTTAAAATGTTAGTAGAACTGAAAATTCCATCTTTGTTGCTAAATATTGATCTCTTTCACAAGGGTTTGCTAGAAACACTTCAAAGACTTTTGGAATCATGTACACAAATACAATTTATCTCCATAAATCATAGCCTGTTTGGTTTTGACATAAATATTGAAAAGCTCAAGCAATACTATTTTCCTTTTTCTTCTTGCTCTTGAAGTTGAAAATCATTGCACAGCACCATACATGATGTATCTTGGAGAGTCAGAGGTGGGGTAATCTTTGTGCATATACCCCCACTCTAAATATACATACACCAAATGTTTATTATTTACCTGCACCTCAAACTAAAGCTCAACACTGCTTTTGTTACAGTCAGTTAAGAAATCCATATTACGAGGAAAGAACTGAGACACTCAGCTCCACAGGTGAACAACATGGACAGTCCCTCTACAGAGCTTGCTGGAGGAAGGGAAGGACAATGCCAACAAAGAATATTTTTTACACTCTTCGTGTGCTGAATGAATGTGATAGAATATCTAATGTCTCTGAGAAATGGAAAAAATCTTGTCTTTTGAATAGCCTATCATAAAATGCTGGCAGTTTTCTAAGTAGAAGAGAAAATACTAGTTTCAGGAAGATGAACTGTGACAGTTTTATCAATTTTTTAATTTGTATTTTAAGGATGTCTTAGGCCTTCCTATCTGGAGCTTAAAAGCCCCTGTTCATGTGGTTTAGCATATCTAAGCTAATGTAACTGGACTTGTCTAAAATTATTTGGATTGGAAGCTGAGATGGAAATTTCATGAGAATGTAATGGGAGAAGTTTTCCACAGCTCATTACACCCGGCACTGGTGAGGTCACCCCTTGAGTTCTGTCTCCAGTTCTGGGCCACTCAGCTCAGGAAGGACATTGAGGTGCAGGAGCTTGTCCAGAGCAAAAGTCTGATGAAGAGCAGCTGAGGGAGCTGAAGGAGGCTCAGGGGAGACCTTATCACTCTCTACAGCCACCTGAAAAGAGGGTGTAGCCAGGTGGGGATCATTCTCTTCTCCCAGGCAACCAAGGACAGGATGAGAGGACACAGTCTTAAGTTATGCCAGGGGAGGTTTCAGTTGGGCATTAGGAAGAATGTCTTTGCAGAAAGGGTGATTAGACATTGGAATGGGCTGTATGGAGAGGTGGAAAGGAAAGACTGGACGTGGCACTCAGTGCCATGGTCTAGTTGATATGGTGATGTTTGGTCATAGATGTTCTCAATGATCTAGAGGCTTGTTCCAGCATAGTTGGTTCTGCAATTCTGGGATTAGTTTCCTGTGTTGAAAATAAGCTACAGAAGAGCCTTCTCTTCTCTCTGGCCTAAGAAAAATTGAGATCTTAAGAATGGGAAAATTCAAAGAAAATACTTTTGAATCATAAATTCTGTGAGATGATTAACTAAAGATTATTTTTTATGTTATTGCAGCCAATTGATTTCCCTCTTGTTACTGATGTAATGATATAACTACAGAGCTTGCCCACACTTTTGTCGTTCTCTTAATCTGTCCATCTGAGAGATAAGGGCTTCGCTCTTAGTGGGCAAGTTGTTGTATAAGACCAAGATAAAATATGTAGATTAAAACTTTAATGACAGATTACAGTGCTATCTATGATGAGTGTGTGCTAATTTAGAATAGAAATTTCATCTCACCGTGGGATCTTCTGTTTTGGGAAGCAGAACTGCAAACATAATTTGTGATGTTTTGTGTTTTAGTGGTACCTGCTGGTCTGTTGTGATACATCAAAGCTAACTAGAAGATGAGCAAGATATAGACCTTAGGTTAGATTTAGCACTTCAAGGGAAGTGATCATGTGTTCTTTGTACAGAATTGTTCAAGATTGGCGAGGCATTCTCACCAGACAAGAGAGACTTTGCACTGCATTTCAGTAAGCACTGTGTGTGCCCTAAAACATACACAGGAATGGTAAAATCAAAGTTCAGACGTGCCCATTAGAAATGTTATTCCATGTTGTGCTTTTCTACTCTTGGCAGGAATTTCTACTGAGATACAATGCTACTATGAGTCTTTGGGATTCCTTTGTATTAACACACTTGTGGACCATGTTACCATGATAGCAGATGAAAGTACCAGACAAAATATATAATACTTAATAGTTCAGTACTAATGTCATGATGGATGTTATTTTGAAAGGAGACATTAAAAAATGATAAATAGTTCTAGACCTGGTCTTCATGACTTCTTTTAAAAATGTACATGCTGTTCTTTAAGATGCAAGTCTTGATACAAAGAATGGAGATTGTTCTTCCATTACACAGTAAATTTTAACAAGTTAACAAACTCAGTCCTTTGAGGATGCTTGAAAAAATACTATTTTCACTATTATTTTGTGTTCTAAGAGGAAATTAATGGGTAAAAAAAAGTCAGTCCTTAGGTTTTACAACTAAGATTATAAACTTTTTTCCAGTTTGATTTTCTCATTACACCTATAGACCATTCTTTTGGCATGAATTCTAAACCTTTAAAACCCTTGGCTAAGAGCAGCAGAATTTTGTGAAAACTGTCTTCTTGTAATTTTTGTGATGAAGCTTAAGGATGTCACAAAGCAAATGAATTGTGCAAGTCATGTCTTAACCTGACTGTTTCTGGTTACTAACTTTTCTTGTCCCAGAAGATCAAGCTGTCAGTTAAATTTCAAAGGTCTTTCTGAAGTCTGAAATTCTCAAAATTCATCACCTTTGCATAGTCTCCCACTATTTAACAACCTCACTAATCATAACAGCAGCACCAAAATGGCCAGCCAGTCAAAATGCACAAGGTCAGAAGCTCAAGGCATCAGGAAGGTTAATGCCAGTCGGTGCTGATTGCTGTTCCATGCTTCCTGTGGCCTTAATTGCTATCACTTATAAAAATCACAACCCTACTAATTTTGGTAAGGTTTTTAGATTCGATAGGGATTCTTGTAAATGATATCCAAATCTGTGTAATGTGAGTAATATGTGATTAAATCTAGTAATTTAATCTTAATTGTGCTGATGAAAAAGATGGCATTAAGACAAGGCAGAGTTTCTCACAAGAAGTTATTAAGAAAATTAAGGATTAAAGAGTGAGAAACTGATTGTAACAATTTAGCAGGGAGTCAGAAAATACATATCAAGAGTAAATTATTGCTCTTTTAAAATGGTACAAATCAGAAGAGTTATCTCTGATCCCTCTTAGGACTGGTCCCAACTCCTGGGGTGTGCATCTGACGTAGTACTTGAGAATTAGGCCTTTCTTCATCCAAATTTTATTATAAAGGTCTGGTGCCTTAGTATTCACTTAGTCAAACAGCTGGTTCCAGGTAAACAAGTAGTTTGTCTTCCTGTGTAGAAGGCTCTAAAACAACAAAGCAAAGGTATGTGTGTAACAGCAAATACGGGAAAAATTCAAATTAGAATAGTTTCCGTGCCAAACAGCCAAGAATAAGATTCAGTGTCTTCTTGGATCTCCACCAAGAAAAATACTAGTTTACAGGTTCTTGTTCAAAATATTGGGTACAATGTAGCTACCCCAAAGCTTACTACTTTTCAGACAGTCCATCTTTTTAAAAAAGGTGAACAGATATAGAAAAGAAGATTATATTTACACAGATTATTGCAGTAAGAATAATACAAAATGATATCCCAGATGTCCTTCTCTTCCTTGAACAGTATTGTGTTCAGCCTAATTATTGTCACAAAAGGGTCAGAAGATCCAGCTATAAGATATAAAGACACTTTATGTTGGTTTGCATTACAATCTTCAGACTGCATTGAAATAGCCTAATTGACACATTTTCTGTCATGTGGTAATGCTCTGCAATACTCATTTACACGCAACTTCCTGTTGCAGTTCAAGAACAAAATTAAGTCTTTGTGCATTCATGTAACTGTGCACTGGTGATCAGCAAAATAATTGCTATATATGAGATAAAACTGACTCTTTCTAAAGTATTTAGTCTTACCATTTAGATGTCTTCAATATATATATTTCTGCCTTTTAAACTTTAGAGAACAGATAAAAATCTACAGACAAATAGATTTTCTTATTAGAAGAGTGGACATTACAGCAGTGGGAAGCTATAGTTACTTGAATTACTTTAACAGATTTACATTGACCCTCTGCTACTCTGAGAAGAAGCTGGTCATGGGTGTCCATGCAAGTAAATAAACAAACAGTATTTCTAATGCAAAAACACTGAAGATGCACCACTACTGGACATAAAGTGAAAATGATTGTTTCTAAGGCAGAAGAAGGTGGAGGGGTTTGGGTTTGGGTATTTTTTCTTTTTAAAATATATTTGTCTGTAGCAGTGCCCATCATTAGTTTGAATGAAGTACTGAAATATTTGTGACTTTTGGAGCTTACAGCACCTTAATTCCTAATAACCTGCTACTTCATATAAAATCCAGGAAAATCTGCCCCTAAAGAGTGAGCACAATGCAGCCTTTTCCCCCCAAAAAAATTATTTTTATCTAAATGCAAACAAAAAAGGCTCTCAAGAATATATCATAGAGGTGAAGCCATTAGTATTCTTATGTCTGCTGTTTCCACTTAACAACAAATAATGAATGATATATTGGCGAAAGTCATTTCCCGTATTTATATTTAAGTCTTAGGAAGGGATTTCAGCTTTCCAAATATTTAATTTAATATTGCTGTTCATATAATATCAGGCCACTGAATAGTATATTTTTGCTGATTCAGGAGTAGTTCATTAGAACAGCTTCTCTGTCTCCCAACTTTTCCTTTTTTGTGCTGTGTTCTGCAGGATGTGACAGTTTGACAGTTTTCCCATTGGTTGTGATGATACTGTATAAAATACATTATGGTATAGATATAATGTATCATAATATAATAAATATTATATATTATCTTGTAATACCTACATGCAGTCTTTAAGGGTTAAATGTTAAATGTTAAAACAGGATGCACATTCACAGTCATCAGCATTAACAGTGGTGTGATATGAAGAAAACTCTGAAGACCAGGAGCAGCATATGCACACCCCAAATCCTAACCTCTAGCTAAAGAGGAGCTATCAAGCACAATAACTATTGGTCTGGAGACAGTACAGAAGAAAAGAGCTTTGTGGAAGCGTGGAGTTAAGATTACAGTTGCCACAAGTCACCATCATGAAATCACACTTTCAAGTAAACAGGTGCAATTAAACCTCCAGGACTTTTTTTTTCCTCCAGAAGTCTAGTGTGCATGTAGAATAAGGAGTCTTTTTTTTATTTTTTTTTGTAATCATAGTATGATTATATACAAATATATAAAATCACTTAAATATGAAATCTGTTGCCTCAATACAGATTTCTCTTCTTTTTAATAGGCTCAACTTTTGGATTCTTAGTGCAATGTTGCAAAAAATATATTATGCTGCCAGCTTTCAATAATGCTTTAGTTTAAAACAAATCTGTGAGTTATGTATCATTGCATGATTTCAAAGGAAAGAAAATCAGTAGAGGTCTTCTGAGAGTTTAAGTCTTTTTTGTCTTTTAATGGAAACCTGTACATTGTGTTTCCCACATAACTGGCACCTTTTGCACACAGTTGCATGTTACATCTAAACTGATGTTACATGTACTGTATTTGAAGTAGATCACAAGACTTCTGGTGCCAGAGACCTTGTGTCTGTATTTCATAAAGAATATTTTGTGCTTACAATATTCCCTAAATAATAAATTAAAAAGATAAAGAGCTTTGCAAAACCTTCAAACAAACATGAGTGAGATTTCAGTCTTATCAGTATGACAGGACCTCCTGCTGAGGTGTGAGACTGCAATAAATTATTATTGTGAATTAATAGGGATTTTTTGTGTCAAAACAGGTCTTCAAAAAAATGTACAGGACACTTTGTCTCTGCCAACACTGCAGAAGCTGAACACTGTAACACTAATGAAGTTACAAAAGCTATGTTAAGCAATGCAGCCTACAATGTCTGTTTTTTAAAAGAGATTTAGGTGGGCCATGAGCTGAAAGCTAAACTACTGTTCCTACTCTTATTTTCAAGAATTACTGAGTACATAAAGATGCTGAGATGCTCATCTCCTGCTACCTTGGGCCAAATTTTTGGTGGGCTGCCCCGAGGTGTGCAGGGGGGCCATGGCAGGGTGAGGACTGTTTAACCAGCCTGGAGCTCCATCTTAGCATCTTTCTTGCCCGGGAAGGAGGATCTATTTCCGTACTGCAGGAAAGAAAATGCATCTAGTCCTTAACTGTGAACAGCAGAACCCTGAGGACTCGACTGAGGTTGAGAGTCTCATGCTCCACATTACACAGCAACAGGAGGCCACTCAGACCATGTGAACCTGGCCTAGCAAAGAGCAAGGAGTGGAAGGAAACCAGGGGCACAGAGGAGGGAAGAAATAGCCACAGATCTTACTGCAAGCCATTGACAGATGTGTATGCACACTTCACACTAACAGAAACAATTTTTTTGCTTTGCTGTTCCTGTGAATAATTGACCAGGTGAACACGAAAATGTGTTTAAACAATTGCCAGTTTGCTCCAATCTTCAGCACACAACTGGCCAAGTGAACTCCAGCTGTGAGAGCTGAACATCACATTCCATGTTGTGTAGATTTCCTGTATCAGTAGTGTATAATTGGCAATTGCCTGTTTTTCTCTTTAGAGCAACAGGATGAGAGAAGATAATTGTAGCAGCTGGTTATACAAGAACAATCAATAACCATACCTATTTTTGTTTGAATTTCTACTAGGAAGTAGACCAGTACTATATTTCTTTATTTTTAAGCCGTGAAAAAAGGGATGCGTGTTTTGAATTAGGTAGCTCTGCCACAGAGAAATCATCACTACTTCTGCTTGCTTTGCTGGAGAGAAAAGAGAGAGCTGGATTTTTCCTTCAAACAGATCTTATTCCCAGACTGCATATGCCACTAGCCTAGAGATCTCCTGGATGCTGGCAGATGATCAGCACAATGTGACTCACAACAGCTGAAGACTTGGAGTCAGCAGTATCCTTCAAAAAGATTGGTAGGAAAAAAAATGTAAGTAAACAGGAGTGATATGTGCAAAAAATTTCCATGTGGTTCTTACTCCTGCTTTTTCACATCTACTGCTGCTCTGCTGATGACAAAACTCACAAGTTATTAAAATTTAATGTTATTCAGAACCATCTTTCCCTACACAATCCAAGCACTTTTCATTTCTCACACCTGTCCTCAGAAGCACCTTCATTCTTCAAGAATAACAGGGGAATAAAATATATCTACAATGTATATTATGTTTAATATATGGTGGCTGATGTTTATTGTGTACATAAATGTCACAAAAGATCAATTGCTGAGCATTTTTTGTCTCTCTGCAGTACTTAAAAGATTTTTATTCCATTTCCAAAAAAACTGCATATGCTTATGAACACAGAAGATAAGGGATTCTACTATTTGAAAAAGATACCGTGAATTAAGGATGTGAAAAATACTCTGACACACACTGTGCTATCAGGACTGCAGCAGCAGCTGCTCTGCTGCCCTTTGCTCTCTCCAGGAAAGAGGATGGAAGCAGGGATGCTCATGTGGGTGTTTTGTGCCACAGTTTGGAGCTTGGCCATTCCTTTGGGCAAAAAATACCTTGCTGTGCTGGAGCTCTGAGAACATGAATGACTCAGGCAAGGTAAAAAGGAAGTGCTGTGACTGTGCACATCCAAGGTAAGCAACACAGTTTTAAAAGACAGAAGAGGATCTGTATGTTATTTGCCTTCCCAGAGACTCAGTCAGGAGGGTCTGTCCCTCAGCTCAACTAACCAGCTGCAGCTTTTTCTCATGTACATCTCATTAGGAATCCTGGACTTGTGTGTATGTAACACCCGGGGTTGAATGCTGTGGAGAAAACCCCTGGTGGGTGCTACCTTTTATAGTCCATCTGAAGTCCTCCAGGAGGTTCACACAGATTTAAGCTTCCTCTCCATTATTTCCCTCTTAACTGGACTAAATATAATTTCCTGAGAGGTGCCAGTTCTCTCAGTCCAAGTGCCAGTAGTTGCCCAGTTAATTAGCAGCTCTTTGCTTTGAAAAGATAAAGGTCTCCTTTACACAAACACACATAGAGTTTTGTGAGACAGAGACCTGCTCAGCGGCCACTTAGGCTGATCTCTTTGAGGCTGTCATTGCTCCTTGTACTCCCTGGCTCTGTGGTCCTGCTGACTTCCTTGTGAATGTGTAGTTGCTGTTCAGGGAATGGAACAGCTTGAAAAATTATCCTCTCTTTGTTTTGCTGGGTTGCTTTTGACTGGGATGGCCTCTTTGTGCTACTACAGCAGAAGGGATAGTGCCATCCTGCAAAGTGTCAGAGCAGGGAACAGGGCTGTGAAAACTTATCTGGCTGTGGGGCTATTTGAATTGTCACTTTTCACTGGGATGTGTATTCTCCACTGACTCTTGGATTTTATGTCAGGGCGGACAGGAACAAATATTTTGTGTATGAACTGCAAGACGGGGTAGATGATCTAGGTTATTATTAGCTTCTAACTTCTGTCACATACAACATAACCAAGCTCTTTCAGGTGACAGTATTGGGATATTGACACAGCCCACCCCGAATATTTTTCTTCATAGACCTCTGTGGGAGTTACCAAATTTTAAGTGACCCCTTTTCCATGACACAATAGGCAATAAGATTCCAGAAATGATCGTGATAGTCTCCCATTGCACTTTGCTATCACAGTGCTTACTGGCAGCTTGTATCTATGTGGGTTTTTTTCTGAGGGAAACATACTCTCTACAAACTACAGGGAATAGAATCATGCTTTCAAATATTAAATTTTCTTCTATCAGGAAAATTGAAATTATATAGCTTTGGTCATTTGCATGAGGAATTTAAAATATTTTAGTTTCTTGAACAAAACCAAAATATTTACTCTTGGCTCACAGAAGATTTTTTCAAGCTCTTAAAATTTCAGTGTGGGTACTCAATCACTTATGTCTTTCTCCAATAGTTTAGCTCTGCCATATGTTAACAAGACACATGATAGAAAAATAAAGGATGGATTGGTAAAGGAAGCTAAAACCAGCAATACTTCACCTCAAGATAATGACAAGTAAAAGGGTAATTGTAATAAAATATGAAAAAGATTTGAAAAGAAATTTATCAGTTATATTCAACAAACCAGACTACTTCCAAGCAAGAATACTGACATGATTATTTCAACTGTAAATCTTTCAGTGGCATATTTTGCTCAGTTGCCTTAAAAACTTGCTGAGACTTTGAAATTATGGAGCAGGTGAAGCTGGGAGAGACCCTTAGAGGTCTCTGGTCAGAAACACGGTCCAAGCTGGAACAAGTTGCTCAAGGTAACATTCAGTTGGGTGTTGAACATATCTAAGGCTGGAAACTCCACAATTTGTCTGAGAAACCTGTGCCAGTCAGCCAGTGTTTGACCACTCTCAACAGTAAACTCTTTGCATTTAATTTCCTGCCTGTAAGTTTGTGCAATTGCCTCTTCTCCTCTTGCTAGGCACCACTGTCTCCCTTTTTTTTAACTTCTTCCTGTCCACCCATTAGGTATTTATACACAAATCAAGTATCAAAATACTAGAATTTCCTATCAGAGGAATATTTCAGTTTTCTTTTAGATTTCTGTTAAACTGAAGATATGAAGGTGGAGGAGACAGGAACAAACAGAATTTTCTGGGGATAACTAGTTTGCATAAAATAGCTCCTAGTCTGAATTTTTTCTTAGCTATGGTAAGACATACAGGCCATTCAGTAACATTTCTATTTCTTGTACACCAAGACAGATCACTGCAAAAGCCATTACTGTTTTTATTAGACCCATCTGAATAGCATTGCAAAGGACACTTGGGGCTGCCTTTTAATTTATGACCCAGAGTGGGCTATAAGTATATGTGGACAAAAATGCCGTTTTCTGCAACTCTAAAAATTAAATATCACCAGCACAGAGCTGCAGACGTCACATGCTAGTCTTTCCTTGTAGTCAGATGCAAATTGTGGAGTAGCCTCTTGTTTACTTGGCTTTGAAGTGCAGTTGTGTATGGCCTAGAGGGCAAGATTAGTTAAATATTAATATTTTTTTTTCTGAAAATTGAAAGCAGCTAGTATCCACGGTGCAATTTCCTCTTTTTTGCTTCAGTGAATTGCATCTGAGTCCTTGTTTAGGAAGAACTGTCTCCTACAAAGTAGATGTTGATCTATGCAGAAGAGGGATTGATGTAATGAAGAGATAGTTTAAGTAGAGTTTGGGTATAGATGGCTGTGATAGAGTGGGAGCTCATAACAAAGACTCTGATATTACTTCAGTGATTTCTCTCAGTGGTTGATGCAAGACTCCTGATCATTTGCTGGGAGCAATGGGAAAAATACTGTGACACTTGTTCTATTGTGTTCTTTTCCCCAACGTTCAAGCATTCTCTTTTAATCTTTTCTGTTCAAGAAAAGCCAAGATGCAAGTCTCTCTCCAAGGCTGGTTAGCTACCAGAAAGAAGAAGGCGGCCCATGGAGCAGTAGAAGGTAGGAGTTTGTTCTGCAGCGCCTGAGTGCAATGGTACTGTGGACTCCTGTGTGAGTTTTGGACAGAGAAGTAAAAGGTTCCGCATAACAAAGCTCTCCTGTATCACTATTCCAAAAGGAAGAGGCAGGGCCAAAGGGCAGGCGCGATATGGGTTTATGCATAGGGTACTCTACCTTCTTCATTTAATGTGTCCTCCACTCCATGCACAGCAGAGATGTACTGATTGTCTTGCAGTGGGGTTTATTTTGCCTCTTTGGAGTATGCTGAACTTCCCCCTTTTATGTATTGCGTTTTCAATGTCTTCCATATGAAGAATCTCTGCTTGATTAAGTGTTTTCATGGCTCCTTTAAGCAACATTAGGAAGGAAGGTGAAATCTGAACGGGACACTCATCTCACATATTTTGACCCTTTTCAAGACTCTGACAGTAATTTTGAATTTCTCTTAACCCTATTATTGTTATTACATAGGTCTATAGGAAGTTACAGTCTTCTGCAATCTTCAGAGGTGTCATTTCAGTCCTTAAATGGCAAGACTTTGGCTGTCTTTCACTTCTCAAAAGCAAGAGGAAAGGAGAGAAGGGATGCTGAAGAGATTCTCTTACAGAGATGATCAGGGGACAGCTGAGATGAAAGAGGTTTTTCTTTCAAGCAGTACAATGCAAGTTACCATCATTTACTCCTTGAAAATGCCTCTATTTTGTGTATCTATGCCAAGAAAATTGAATGACGGACTGAAAAATTCAGTGGCTTAAGTGGAGTTGGCAGCTTTCCATACACAATGGTATTTGTAAGCATCCATAGTAATGAGAGAAATGTGAACAATATTGCAGGATGTTATATTAATGTTACAAAGAGCTCTAGGTAATTAAAGAATTACATACATGTAAATGATCTTAAAGCTGGGTTACAATTAACCATAAGTCTACGGCATAATGATATCATGTTGGATTGGTGCCAGTCCTAAGGGATGCTTACCCACTAACTTCCAGTCTGGAAAATTTCCCCAGCACAGTAAAAGGGTCCTTTGTGTTTCAAAATTTCCCCACAGATTATCACAAGCGATTTTTTCTTCATTTGTGATGTATTCTGCCACAGAAAAATAATTATAACTGTGTTTCTAATAGAAATCAGGAGTTGACTACTGTGGATTACCAATTTTAATCATCATTTAAACCAGAAAACAGGAAAATTAGTTTTAAATAATCAATTTTAATCTTGGTTTGCATTTTTACTTATTAGTCACCTTCCTAAAGGAATATTGAACCCTCCTAATTAGTAACCATGGGAGGGTGTTGAATTTCACCTAAATACAGCTTGTCTGCCAAATTAAGTACTTATTTTAGTGAGGTGAATATATTATATGCATTTAGTCAGGGTATAACATGATATATATTTAGTTGGATTATGATTAAAAAGTAATTTAGAAAAATGGTGATAGATACATTTACTATTTACCCTCCTATGAGAATGCTCATATTTGTGTTTCTTGTCAAGGTGCAATTGGATGGAACTTGCAAATCAATTAAAAGTGCAAACCTAGCTTTATAAAGTTGTTTGTTTTAGTTAAATTAAACTACCTTAAATAGCTGGTTACTTAGGCAAAACATCCATTTATTGAAATGAGTTTTGAAACTAATTGATTCATTAAACAAAGGGAGCATTGTCCGCAGTTAACAAGTTGTACTAATAGATCTGATCATCATGTCTGTCATGATTTTAGTACTACCAGATCTCATCCTGTTACACCTCATTTATATTTAGGGATTGGAAGAGGGATAATAAGCTATCCCATTTTTCAGCAGCCAAAATTTCCTCAGCTATGAATAAATTAGCCACTGAATTTAAGTAACTAAACAAATAAAAATGCAGAAAATATTATCCTTGCAGTTGTAGAAGAGTCTATAGCTTTTTAACTTACTCCAAACATTTGCAGATTCGGATCCAGCACTCCATAACTCCTGAATTACCTGGTTCAGAGATTTGTCTTTACCAGTTCACAAGTACTAGAGCAATACCGATGTTTATTTAATATAAATATTTTCATGAATTATAACAAATGCAGGTATGGATGTGAATTGCTAGTATTCAAGTTTTAATTTTATATATGTTTGCTAATAAATGTACGTGGAATTTAAATTAGGCATCTGTTTTGAACACAGGCTTCCACTCTGGAATCCTCTTTACAGAGTAATGCAAAAGAGCAGAAAAAGTTACCCATCAACCAGTAGCTGCTACCAGAGGATATTACAAAGAACAAAATCCGTCTTGTACCTAGGCTGAAGCTGGACTGTGAGACCCACCTTAAGTGAAACAACATCAATGATCAACTCACGTTTCTAAGGTATGAGAGAATCTCCACTGGACTAATACAGAAAAAAATATTATTAAATGATACCAAATCCACTTGAGAGAGAGCGTCAGTATGGCATGGAGGTGCAGAGCTAACTGCTGATTCATCTTGACAGTCAGGTCAGGCAGGCAGGCTCATTAACTCAGAAGTATAAAACACTGAGCTTTTCTTTGAGGCAAGAGAGAAGGGACAGCAGAGGTCTTACAGGCAGAAGTCATAAGAACAGTCAGTTCAGGGGGGAGCTGAGGACTAAAGCTTATATTTATGAATACATTTCTGTCTGCAGCCATTTCCTTTACTGGAAATAAGAAGAAAATCTATACCTGAACTCTGTGGGAGGGCAGGTATGTAGGTGGGTCCAAGAGGCAATCACAGCTCAAGAGCACTCAGCAGCAGCTTGGCACTCCTGCTGTCCTCTCCTGCTGCTGCTGACAGCCTCTTCTGGGGCTCAAGCATGCTTCTGAGATCTCCAAAAGTACAGGAGAGCTGAGGGCTGCACATCCACAGCCCTCTAGCAGCATAACCAGTGACATTGTCTTCCTACAACTGACTCTTTGAGTGCCCATGGCAAAGCATTGCTTCATGGACTAGAGTCACTAATGCTGACAATTGTCCACACAGCTCTTGCAGGCTGTGTTCTGGCCGTCCCAAAGATGGTAGTTTTTAACTATGTCAAATGGATATGTGAAATGGCAACAAAATCAAGGTGTTCC
The DNA here is from genome assembly GCA_013397195.1 of Hylia prasina. Lineage (NCBI taxonomy): Eukaryota > Metazoa > Chordata > Aves > Passeriformes > Sylviidae > Hylia > Hylia prasina. The sequence continues at coordinate 711,521 of VYXD01010899.1, forward strand.
TATCATCTGTCTCCCCTAAAAAACTGTGATATGTTTGTTTTAATCAAGTGATTAGTAAGTTTTCAGAAAAAGTCCTGAAAAACTATGTACAACATTTCCATTTTGAACCAGACACATTTGTTTCCAAAAACAGAGGTATCTCTTTCAGCAGATTGTTCCATGGAGGGGTGGTTTAATTCCACTTGGTAATTAAGTCCCCCACAGCCGCTTGCTCACTTCCACTTGCAAGGGTGGGGGAGAAAATATGGAAGTAAAAGTGAGAATACTTGTGGGTTGATCTAGAGAGTTCAATGGGTAAAGCAAAAGTCACACAAGCAAGCAAAGCAAACCAAGGAATTCATTCACTGCTTCTCATGGGCAGACAGGTGTTCAGCTGTCCCCAGGAAAGCTGGAAGAATTACTTGGGAATACAAATACCATCACTCCAAATGCCCCCCACATTCCTTCTTTTCCCAGCTTTATATGCTGAAGGTGATGCCATGTGTTACAGAATGTCTCCTTGGTCACTTGGGGTCAGCTGTCCTGGCTGTGTCTCTGTAGAACTCCCTGTGCATCCTCAGCCTACTTGCTGAGGCAGAAAAGGACTCCACTCAGTGAAAGCCCTGCTCAGCAAGAACTACAACATCCCTGTGTTATCAGCACTGTTTCCAACTCAAATTCTAAACATAGTCCCATACCACCTACTGTGATGAAAATCTACTCAACCCCAGCCCAAACCAGCACACAATAGGTAAGAGGCTGCTACAGATGGGGGTCTCTCCTTCTGGCTGGGAAAACATAAGACTCTGAAGTACAAAGGTATTGAGTCTGTGGTGCTTTTCTCTGTGCTACTTTTACAAGTAGCCCATTCTTTGGAGGAATTTCTAATTCTTTGTTGCTACCTGTAAACAAAAATGGAATAACAGATACTTTGAAGTGTGTCTTAGAAGGTAAGATCATTTCAGACTACAGAAGGGCTGTTTTCTAATGTGGACCTATGTTCACATCTCCATAGGTGCCAAAAGAACAGTATGAAACTATTGACTATCTTGTTTCCAGGCTTCAGTTCTGATCTCAGTCTTACAGCTTAGGAACTGTCTGGGAGGATTAACAAAGGCCAAGATATTGATGGGCTGCATCTTACACACTGCAAAGGCGATTACTTGTAGTATTTTCCCATGGTAGCGATCCTACAAGATATTGAAAGGTCCACAGAAGAAACAGGAAACCTTACTTCAAAGGAAGAGAAATATCCTTTAATTCACTGGATCACAAAAATCTCCTAACCACTCAGTGTACCAAGGTGTTGCAATATTAGAATGCTGAGGGACAGGAGCAAGAGCTGAATTGCAAAACCATTCTGGCTCTTTATTCCATAAGTGATCTTGGGGTAAAAAAAAAAAAAGGGGAAATGGAGAAAAAAAAAAAAGGAGAGAAAACAAGCATAACAGGAAAAAAAAAATCAAAAATTAAATTAGGGGGCAAGGCTAGAAAGAGAAGATTGACTCTGCCTAGGTAAGCCTAGTCCACCAAAGTTTTACTTTGTCTTCTTGGAATGACAGGTGGTTTAGGTAGACTAGCTTAATTCATTCAGAGAACATACAAGCTAGCACACTTTGCTGGGCAAGACCTGTATTTTTACATGATTCAGAAAACAACATGATATTTATTCAAATTGACATGCAGCTACATATTGCATACTATATTATTTATTCTATTTATTTTCCATGGAAAATTATTGCTTCACAATTCTAAAATATCTGTTAAATTAAGAAAATAATTTTTTAAACCTCTGCATTCTTTTCAATATTTTTCTGAGCCAGAGGAATTATTTTTAAGTATTGTTCTCCTTTTACCTCACTTTTGATATTAATGAGCTGCAAAAGTCGAATTCAGTCTAACCCAGAGACCACTCATTACACATTCATGAAGTAAAATAAATGCATAACAGCAAATGATGATTTATGAAAAAAATATTAAAATAAGCGAGTTTTTGGCATACGACACTTATAATGAGTACAAGTGTCACAAATATTCCCTAACCCAGTCATGCATATTCTGCTTTATATTAAATATTTGTGTCTTAGAGGTCTGGAAAGGACTCAGGAGACCTTTTCAACAGGACATTGAATAGATAAAGCACTTGTTAGATCAAATATACATACCAACTTGTGGGTGAGTAAATGATGCTGAAAGTACCACTCACCGAGTGGATAGAAAATCAAGTGAGAAGTTTTAGAGGGGCAGAGCCTTCTCTGGAGAAGCTTGTTGGACCTTTCCTGACTGAAAAGAGTAATTCATCTGTAAACACTGCCAAAACTAGGGGCAAAATCTAGGGTAAAGTAGAAAAAAAGATAAAGTAGTAAAGTAGTAAAACAAAATGTGAAAAGATAAATTTGAAAAGGTGCTGTTCCTCCATGCCCATCTCTTGGGATAACAGCTGGTCTCCCCAGGAGGTTTTCTAATGCCTGTATTCGCAAAGTCACTCTTTTTCTTCCCTACACACACTGTAAGTAGAAGTGAACAAAAGGAAGTTATCTGTTGGCTTCTGGCACCACTTTCCTGAATGACATCTTTTGTCTCATGGGAGTTGTGCCAGCATAGCAGAACTGGTTCCATATTCCTCCCTGGAAGCAAAACCTTTTTGGGTTTTGTCATCCCAGCAGGCTGGACAAAAATAAGATATTCATCCCACATGCCTTGCTCAAGCTTGAAGACAGCTGGTGTCCTAAAATATAAACCTTTGTTATTCCCGTGAACTCTCTTCCATGAAAATAGACTGCTATTCCTGAATTACTACCATCATCAGAAGCTCTAGTGATTTACACTCATGTCAGGTCTTTTATCCAGAAATACTGTTCATAGACTGTTGCATTAACGGATTTATCTCTTTTAGGCCAAACACAGAATTTTTAGAACATCGCATTTATAAGGCATCAGATGGATTTTGGCCAGTATTGACATGATGAGCTGGGCCTTTCACTGTCTTTTCAGAACACTGCAGAAGAATGTGACATAACCTATAGATCATTTACCCACAACTTACACTCTGACTGAGTTCCAGTATGTCAACTGCTTAATAACCAACAGTGTCCATTGTTTCTGCCAAGGGGAAACTCATACAGGATGTATGTGAAACTGCAACATGGAGACCGAGGATTATAAAGCTAACTGCACTGAACTGAACCAAACTAAAACAACAGGGCTACCACCTCTGTCTTCTTTTGGACAGTGCCACCTTCTTAGGTTTAGGAATGGCATGCCAGGGGAATAATAGAATGAATGAAATGACTGTAGAATGCTCATAGAGAACTCAGAATCACTTTTGAAGTATCTTACAGCTGACCTCAAAAAAAAGTGTGCAGAGAATGAATTGCATTCGTATAGAGTGAGACTGGGCTTGGAGGCTAGGAACCACTGAATCTGAGATTCCAAAGAGAGAAAGCAGAGATATAGAGGAGGAGAAGGGATGGAGGAGAAGCAGAAGAGGCAGAGGAAGTGGCTGAATTAGTCTTTTGAGGGGGTTTATGTTCACAAGATGCTTGATGACTTCTAAAGGTGGATTTGGGCAGGAGGACCCCCAAGCCAACAAACTCCTACCTTGTTTTTCCAACCCAAAACAGTATTTCTCATTCCCAGATGTTAAGTGGCTGAAGAAGGAGGCTGTGAGGAAGAAGATGCTCCAGAATACCCAGGCAGATAAGGAGGAAGTTCACTCCAGCTTTCCCTCTCTCCTCTCCTCCATCTTTCAGCTGAATATTTTCCCCAGCTCCTGGCCTTCACCCAAGTCAGCTTTCCAAAATTCCACAAAAGAAAGGGAAGATGCCTTCTGTAATGTGACTTTAGGTCTTCAATTGGATGAGGTGACACCATTGTTTGGGCTCCTCTGTACAAGAGAGATATGAAGCTTCTGGAGTGGCTCCAGCAGAGAGCTACAGAGTTGATCAAGGGACTGGAGCATCTCCTCCAGCTGGGCCTACTCAGCCTCGACAGGAGATGACTGGGAGGGGACCTCATTGGTGTCTCCAAGTATCTGAAGGTGGGGTGCCAAGAGGATGCAGCCAGGCTTCTCTGGCTGATGCCAAGCAATAAGACAAGAGGCAGTGAGATGAAATAGATGCACAGGAAGTTCCGCCTGAATATGAGGAAGAACTCCTTTACTGTGCAGGTGACTGAACACTGGAACAGATTGTCCAGAGATGTTGTGGAGTCTCTCTCACTGGAGATATTCAAGAACCACCTGGACAAAGTCCTTTGCAATGTGTTCTAGGGTGATCCTGCTTGAGCAGGGTGGTTGGACCGGATGACCCACTGAGGTCCCTTCCAACCTGACCTATTCTGTGATTGCTAAGGAGGCAGACATCCTTTTGCTAGGAGAATTAGAAGTTGACTGGCTGTTGATTCTGTCTGTGTAATATTCCCCAAAGGTACTGTTGTAAAAAGAGTAGAAAACTTCAGATCTGCATATTCTCTGAATACTTTCTTGCACTCAGACTTTTCCTCCTCAGGAGTATGGTAGATGGAAAGGTTATGTTCTTCAACATAGTGCTCAGATGCAAAATATCAGTCATGCCAATCATGATAATGGTTGGGGCAAATAGATAAGTAAGATCAACATCTACTTGGTCTGCACTAGTAAATAGTTAAGGAATAAATCAGCACAGGTGAGTAATGTAGACACAGGTTTAAAACAGTGAAAATACCACTGTCACCCTTTTCCCTTTTAAGACTTGATGCTTTATGTGATTCTTAATGTCCCCTAAATCCCACATCCCCATCTGTCACAGCAAGGTGTCCTCTGCAGAGAGAAGCAGCTGCCTGCCACTGCTTTGGAAAGAGTAGAGAAAAAGTAGAGGTTCATCACGCTGCAAAGGAGATGGATGCTATCCAAGAAACCAGCTTATGTAAAGGGCATTCCTTACAGGCATCTTTGCTGTCATCACTAATAGCACTGGACTGGAGTGAACTGACAACAGCTCAAGGCAAGTGTAGATGGAAGACAGACAATATGTCTGCCACAAGCACATTAGTTAATAAAGCTTTTGTTACACCTTGATTCATTGTCTAGTTGGGAGCCAGGACTAGTTATTAAACATTTCAGAGAGAGGAAGGATTGCTATGACAACAACATATGAATAATTCATCTGAAGGGGAGAGGGGACGTTCAGTAATAGAACAATTGCTAAAATTCTTCTTAAAGGATTTGTGTGCATCAAAAGCAATAATAAAAAAAAGAACATTTCAATCTACACTGTCTTGCTAACTGCGGCTTAAAAAACATCTGTCATCTTTAGTGGCTTGAACAATACGAATTAGAGTACAAAGTCTGCAGCTTCTCACATCTGATAAATAAACAGTAACAAAATCCCATCAGGAAGCCTCTCTGAAAATTGATGTTTTGGGTGTCTGGATTTGGTTAAAATTTTGAATTTTGTTTTATCATAAATGTTGAGCTATAGAAGTCAATGACATGACCCAAAATAGAATAAAATACTATAGAGCAATGTTCTTTAGATTAAGTTATGTTTCCACAGGAACCTTCTAGTCTCTTCCAGAAGAATTTAAAGGAATTGAGGGGAAAGTAATTATAATACAAAAATGAAAGTGGTCTCATCCTCTCCATTGTTTTATTTTAAGTATCATTCCAATCTCTTACCAAGAAGGCACCACCACGCAACATGGAATTTTTAACAAAGCTTGGGAATTCTTACGAGGAATGTTTTTTTTTTTTTTTTAAAGCTGGTTCATCTTTCCTTTCAAATAAAGATAATAAAGTAATTAAATACTGACCCCTTAGAAAGGTACCTTAAATTAATTTACAAAAGCAAACAATGTAGACACCTGCAATGAAAGTTTTTCTGGCCTGTTTTCTCCCTCTGGACTTGAAGGAGAAGCTGTTTTAGAGGCTGGTCATGATGCCAGTTCAGGCTTTTTTCCCTTCTTTTTGTACCATGGTGAAGTGTGTGGCCTGCTTACCATGTATTCACGCATAAAGAAACCTAGGTGAGATCAAGACAGAGAAAAATCTATTCTGAGTCTAAAAGGAAGGGAAGATCATTAACTGTTTTAAAGGCTGTAGTATATGAAGGTGATTGACAAAGGAAGAAAGAAAGAAAAAATAACCCTATGATTTTTTTTTACCCAGTAAAAAAGAAATGTACACAGCTTTGAAATTTTAAATTGTAAGTATCTTCCATGTCTCTGGACATATACTTAAATATTTACATTAAAATAGAGCAATATATATTAGGGTTCTAAAATTATATTTAGGTCACTTAAAGTGAATTTGAATGATAATGCAAATGTGTGATTAGTTTAATAAAGTTTGATACCTGGTACTGTTGGCATAAAATTAATTTAAGTGGCTTTTTTTTTCCCTGCAGTTTAAAAACCTGTTACTGTGGCTACATTGCTGTTATTATACTCAGTAAAAATGTCCTTAGGATTTTTTAGCATGTGGAATTAGCACACAATACTAGCACCCAAACTGATAAGGAAGAAGGTCATAATTCCTTTATCTGCTAAATGGTACAGGATCTGGAACAGACCTACAGATTGTGCATGAAAAATCAACTTTGTAGAAAGTTTTAAAGCTCATATTCATGATTACTGATAGATCTGGGGTTTTTTTGATTTTCTTTTCCCAGTGTGAACTTGCATAGAAACTAATGTAATTCATTTCAGAGAAGCTCTCAAATTCAAAATGGCTAATCATTAAAAGTCATGTGTGGACTTTATTGTAGCAGTGAATTCCAGAAATAAGTTATACTTTACCTACCTCAATGAGGCTTTTTTGTGTGTGCTTTGGAATTACATTTTCCATTCAGTCTTTTTCCTCTTGTATTTTGAAACAAGATTAAAAAAACTCCTTCTCCTTTACCTTTTCCACATATTAATTGCTTCTTTCCTTCTTCCTTACACAGCTTTCATATGCTCTCTAATGATGAATTAAGCAGATGACGTAAGATTGCACTGGAAAAAAAAAAACCAAACAACAAAAAACAAGAGAAGAACAGGTAATTGGTCTTTTCAATTTGCAAGGCAGAACTGCCTAAGATCAGGAGTCAGTGATGTGGGCTGCCCACACCTGCAGGCACAGCAGGGATGTGAAGCAAAGTACAGCACATTGCCATGAGGAAGAATAACAGGGCTATCTGGCCAGAGAATTTAGCTCCTGTTGGCTGTGGAGTTCATGAGACTGTGTGCGATATGGGAGACTCAGGACTTGTTCACATAGCAAGATCAGCGTCTGAGATGCAATTTCTTCACTCTCTTGTGGGGACTCAGGAAAAAGGTAAGTTTGTTACAAAAAGTAAGCTTATTTTTGCAGCAGCTGATGCAAGACAGAAGTCCCATCTGTGCACAGACAGACTGACTGCATGGTTCAGTCCCACGAGGACAGAGCTGTAAATTACAATTAGACCTCTATGTGTTTCAACAGCTGAACTTGGCTACGTAGATTCTACAGATAGATTTTACAGGTAATAACAGAACTGTGAAATAGTGTCCCAGCTTCACCCCTGTTCTCTCCATAAGGGATGTGCTGCTGGGCCCAGGTACAATCACCTTCCAGAATCCAGCTTTTCTGAATCTCCAAAATGCAAATTACCTCTGTGTTTTCCTCTGTAAAGACATGTCTATAATTCCTATTTTGTATTGACAACAGAAATGCAAGTGTTCAAATATCAGGGAGAAAGCTCACTCTGGGGCTGTTCCTGACCTAAAGGAAGGTGTAAATCCCACTGATTTCAATAAGCAATGAAGGAAAACAGCTTACTTGCAAAATGACCAGAAAGAGGGAAATGTGAAATTGTACAAGTCATGCTAACCTAAAGATATTTCCAGTTCAGTCATGATGTCAAAACATTTAGATAGTGCAGGACAATCCTTGAACATCATCTGTGAGTATGCAGCCAATATCAAATGTGGCTTACTCACTGTTTCTCTGGAAATGGTGTTGGTCTATAGGCTTATGCATAATGGGAAGAAATCAGAAAAAGATGTCAGTTCCCTTTTAGTTAGTTTAGTTTGTTTCAATTATCTCAGTCAACATTGCCAGTAATATCATGTAATACTGTAAAAGCCTTCTAAAACTGCCCTCTGAAACTTGTATTCTGAGAAGCACAATAATGAAAGAGGTGTCCTTCTCTTTTTTTTTTATAAGCTCTTAAATATAGAGGAATCTTCCTGCCTGTTGTGAAGTTGCTGCTGTTGTTTTTATTGCAAATAATGCAGCAGTTGCTCACAACAGATTTTTCAGTTCACATTGTTTCTTTCTCTTCATGGAGAGTTTGGCCAAGTATGTCAAAAATAAATACTCAAAGTTACGCTTAAGTTTGCATAGATCGTTTTGCAGCTTCTGTTAATGTCAATTAGAGTAAGAGCATTCAACAGCTAATCATCACTCAGTAGTTTAGGTAAATTTTACATGGGTCTACACATGTATTTGTCTGTTTGTTTATCTGTCCTCTTGTGTTGACAGTTCAGGCTTCTGCAGACCTAAGGTCTCTGAGTGGGAAATGGGGTAGGAGCAACTCGGGGCAAACCTACAGCTATTGTTAGTGGGCTTGTCTATATAAGTTATGAGAAGCAGAAGTGGAAGAAAAGCAAGGTGTTTTTCAAAATCATGCAATGACCAGAAAGGACCATGAGCAAATACACCACCCAAACATCGATTAGTGAGTACTCAGTGAAGGTTAGGATCAGTTTTTTCTGTGAATACTTATTTGCATTTGAATATGAATTCAGATTTAATGGTTTTGATTGCAAGCCATTTGTGTTTGCCTTTCACAGTTATTTGAGTGCTTGGGGTCTTCTATTACTGTGTAAAGCAAACAGCCTGATGCACAAACATTTGCCAGGAGAATACTTCAGGTAGGGTAAAATGTTCTATTTAGGCTTTGTGCTGGGATGAAGAATTATGCAAATCATCTAGAAAGAAAGAGGTTGAATTGTGTAACAAAGCATCAAAGTATGAACTGTGAATGGGGATTCAGTGGAACAAGCTCTTTGCAAATGATCTGTAGGCCTGGAACAAATTGGTGGTGACATTTTCATACAATCTCTATTAAGCCTGAGACTTTTATATTCTGGATGAGGATAGTTTCCCAGAGAAGAGGACAAATATACCTGCTTGGAAATTCTTCCCATGCCTAATTTAGTTATTTGCTCACATTTGCAAACGTAAAGGATGCCATCCTACTTAAGTGTCCTATCACAAGTTGCCCAGAGCAGTCATCTCCATACTTGAAAATATTTGATAGCTGACAGGACATGGTTGTGGGTGACCTGCTCTAGAGGACCTGCTTTGAGCAAGAATGTCTGACTAGATGACCTTCAACATGACCAATGTTATCGGTTCTTTGATTCCTTCATTTATTCCTGTGTTTAACTTCATCCTGTCAAATGCTTTGCTGATGAAGATCTGTTCATCTCAAATCAAGTCTAAGGCAGCCATTGCACTTTTACACCAGAGAATTGTTGGTGTAAATGCAAACCAATGTAGAGACTGATGCAAAATTGCCCATGATTTTGGGTAGTTCCATCTCTGAGCCTAGCACATTGTATGCTGTCATGGTGAACTGATGACATGACAGCAAGGAGAGAACTTTGCTTTCACAATGAACAGGTGTAACCGTAGTGACCCAGTGTGGATGGTAATAGCGGACCACCACTGGTTTTGTATCTCACATTCTCCTGCTGGAAGAGGAGGAGAATAAGAGATTTATCATACTTTCTTTAGTGGAAATAAAACTAGTGCCCAAATGAAACTGAATTCTCCCTATAACACACAGTCACTTGAAATACACTTTGCTTCAGGATATGCACATAGACTTAATCATTCTGGTATTTTTTATAGGCGTGATCTGAGTTCTAGCTATTTGAATTGCTGTTTTTCCAGAAATCTCCTAAATCATTTTGCCATTTGCCTGCTTAAAAAACAAACAAACAAAAAACCCCCAAACAAACAAAAAAAACCAAACCAAAAAAACCCCTATAACCAGAAAGGGGAAGTGAGACTAAGGGGTGGATTAGTCTTTTTTAAAGAACAGATTCATCATGACCATTCTTAGAATCATAGACTTGTTGAGATTGGAAAAGACCTTTAAGATTACGTTCATTTTTAAACTGTGTTGCCATGTCATGCTTAAAAAGGCATGCTGCAAGCTAAAAAAGGAATACAAAAGAGCAATTTGAGTTAGTTGATCTTTTAAAAAAAGCTAAGATATTTAAAGAGGGGAAAGAAAAAGAATTACCTTTTTAATATCCTGCTTGCATTATGGTACATGCATCTATCAACAGATGAGAGAGGCAACTTAAATCTCAGCAAGTAGAAGCAAAGATATACGTGTCCTACTGTGATTTTAATTCCATGTCTAATTATCTAAGAGGGAAAAAAATGAGTACTTTAAAGATAATTTAGAAGTTTTGTGAAGTATTCAGTGGTTAGCATTGTAGGAAATTATTAGAAGGTGAACCAATGAGAAGTCACTAGGCAGAAGCAAAACTGTTTTGTCATACGAAACCATGGTAGCTGTGCTCATGATCTAGTTGCTGTTCAAGATCTGTTTTCAAAGATAAGGTTGTTATGACTGGAATTCCAGACATGATTAGATGCTGTGCCATGTCCTGCTTTAATCATAGAATCTATGATTTGTGTTGGAATGGACCTTAAAGATCATCTAGTTCCAGTTCCCCTGTCTGGGTAGGGGACACCTTCCACTAGACCAGGTTGCGTAGAACCCTGTTCAAAATTTTTTTGAAATCTTGTGATTTATACAGGTGTGAAAAAGGAGCTGATGAACTGAGAATATAGGAGAAGAAGAATGTAAGCAGTGGTCTAAATGGAGTTACTGATGTTATGTGAGTTACTGACGTCTTCCTTCCTGAGCAGAAGATTCACGGCTTCATTTTTTATCCCAGGACCCAGATTTGCTGTCAGGTGGTAGTTACAAAAAACACAGGTAATGAATACTTCTCAGCTAAAATTGCATCCTCTCAATGTGTAGTTAAATTGATTCAATTTCTGAGTGTCTTTTGTACACAACTCACTGGATGTTAAAAACCCTGTGAAAAGAAGAATATTGGAAAAATATTGTGGCAAATATTGCTTCTAGTAAAAATTTTTGGTCCAGGGTCTGGGAATCTCATACAGTCATTGCTGAGAGACATCAGCTGGAGATGGAATTAGTAAATCATCCGCTGCCATGGATTCTGGGTCATGCCCATTCAACTTCTTGTTGCAAAGAACCTTTAAGATACCCTGAGAAGGAAATGCAGTCTAAAACTAAAGCCTGCTTCGTTCACCTAATACATCATGAGATATGCAAGGTGAAAAAAAGTATGAAATTTAGCTCTCTCCCGAGTGTAGACAAGTTGGTGGAAATTCAAGATAATTTATGTAGTCAGGCTGTGCAGACACTCCTCTATATCTCCCCAGAGCACTTATGACGTGTATATCAGAAAAGTCTTTAGAGATAAAAGAAGTGTAAGGTGAGAACTTTAATCTCAGATGGGGCTTAATGACTTGGACATTGCTCATGATAATAACTATGAGCACTCTAAGAAGGGGAGCACATTTCTGTAGTAATTTAAAGGGTTGCTTCCTTCTGCCATTTTTTCAATTGCAACCTACAAAATCACAAGTCATTTTGGACATACAATAAAGAGCAGCTTTCTGAACAAGCAACTTAGAAGGCAAGGTTATCTCCTTAAAAGAGAGCATCAGAGAAAAGAGGCAATAGAGAGTTTGTTGTTTTGGTTTTTTTAACTTTAAAAAATATGAAAATCTTTTAAATTGATTAAAGGGCATGTGTACACTAAGGAAGATGAAAAGCAGGAAAAAATAAAGCACTAAGAACCAGTTATGTTTCAATGGAAGAGACTGAAGTGAGCCATATGATGAAAAATTATATGACTGGCTTTTTCAGAGTAGGTTTCCATTTCCAGAAAGGAAATTATGTGAAGATTAATGGTTCCTTCCAAGACAATCTTCAATAAAGAGCTCATCAAGTCATCAGCAAGGAGAGCTATTCTTAGCTTGTACCTCGGGTATCTGTGATTGTGGGGCAGTGTACAGAGATTTCTCTCCAGTTGTGCTAGTGGGCACCATTTGTCCCCACAGGCATGTGGTGCAAATTTGGAAAGATCCTTAGAGAGGTGACATATCTGAGTGACATTTGACACAGCCCCAGTCTGCATTACTGCTACCTGTTTTAAGGGCCTACCCAGCCTCTTTGGGAAACTGCAAGAAGGAGTAGTCTTATGCTTGTAAATGAGATGCCAGCAAAACTTTGTACCATCTGCTAAGGTTTGCCTGTGTTTCTTACTTGTAAAGTGTTAGCAATATAATTTCAGACTCTTGAAATGGAATGATCTGAGGTCAAAATAGTCTTCCTAATTGTGCACAGCCGTTTATAATTATATACAGTTTGTTTTGTGCTTACCTGTATGGTGGTGGTCATTTAGAATGTGGCATCCTTGCCACACAGTGATGTTAGAAACAACAAATTTCTGCACTATATACAGAAGGTTGTTGCAGTCAGTATCCAAATGCTATTTTTTTTAAATGGTACCTATAAAATGGTGTGTATGCATGTGTGTGTCCACATGCAACCATAGCAATGTTCACATGCTTCCCCTGTAGGAATCAAACAGGAAAAATACAAATGCATGAGGCTCCTGCTTCTGCCCAGTATTCCAGCTCCAGTGGGCAGTGATGACTATGTGTATGGCACACAAATTGTCCCACTGAAAGAAGAGGCAGAATGAAAATTAGCAAAACTGCCAAGAGAAATTTTTGAAAGTTTCCAAATGTATGAGAGACTTTTACTGTCTGAAAGTGTCATTTGCTCACTGTCTACAAAAGGAGATCAGAAACAACAGTTATGGAGCATCTTCCTAGCTACCAATGGCAATTATAGTATTAGAAACAATTTGCATGGCTGTAGGGAGGGAACACCTTGCAATCAAAATGCATGATTTGTTTAGAGACAGCCATGGGTGAAAGGAGCCTTAAGCTAAGTCTTAACTAACTTGAAGGTTTCTAGCAGGTTATGGCAGTAAAAATGTAATGAATGACAAATGCTTAGGGCCAGTCACTGGGAGAAATCTCCAGTGAGTCCATTCAAGAACCTACTTAAAAATTTATGACACAATTAATATACATACATATATATATATATATATATATATACACACGTATCCCTGCAACAGCACAGAACTCCCACAAAATAGCTCTGGGAAAGTTCAGAATATAAGAAGGAAGTGAAGAATCTTTGAACAAAGATTTTCCTGTGGAACCTCTGTGCTATACCTTTTTGAGTGACTTTTTGTGAGACTTGTTAGAAAAAGGCAGTTTGAGATAAATGAGTAATATTTGTTCAGGGGAAATGAAGAGAGGAAAAGCAAACGCTGATGGATTTTTCTCTGCAAAAGGGAAGATTTCAAGGTGACTTAGAGAAACATTCGAAATGATAAAGGACTTGGTTAAAGCTGAAAAAGATAAACAACATTCACCAATGAGGAGATGAAAACATGGCTTTATAATAGCCTCTAACTGGATTTTGTATTATTTGGGCTTTAGCTGGGGAAGCCTAGCGTGGCTTGACAGCAGGAGTGACTACCTAGGTTTAAAGGTCCAAACAACCCAGAAAAATCTTTGCTCTTTTTAATGAAAGCAGTTGTTACTTGGAACACAGATGAAGGAAGAACAGGATTTGTTTATGTAGTTAAATTAGAAAAATTAAAACACAGAAATTAAATACAGAAAAATTAAACACAGTGAGTAGAAACATTAGGCACACATGTGAATTGATCTTGTGTGTGTCTGTACTGACAGAAATGGGCAAAATGGCAGAACTGCTGGATAAAAAGTAGTTCTCCATAATGTTCATGGGAAAACCAAAAAGTTATTTTATTGGAGCCTGAAATATTTTCACTTTAGCACAATTTTGTGTTTTTGTCTTTCAGCCAGGGCAAAGCTTTCAGTACTGAAAATATGGATTTATTGTTACAGGGTCATTTTCTTGAAGCAGTTTGCAGACAGATCTAGGAAGATTCAAAATCTGTTAACTTTTTCATGGAGAAACTTCAAGTCATTGGGATACTGTTGATACTGTTCTGCTTTAATGGTTGGTTTTTGGCTGCTTTACAGAGATTTAGAAGAAAAAAATGCCTTTACTTTAAAGAACTGAAAAAAGGTTGCATAGAATTTTTGAAACTTGTCCAAAACACAGAAAACTAGGATCATAAAGTCTATTTTCCTAAACATTCAGTTTAAACCACAAAACTCTGAGTTACTTACACTTGCAGTAAGGAAGTGACACTAAAATGATAGGGAATTTACCTCTGTATTAGTCTAAGGAATGCTGGAAAAAATGTGGAGCAGGCATAAGGCAAATAGGGGGTATAAATGCTCTTGGTATGTTTAAACTGCAAACTAAGTTTGCAGTTTAAACATGTGGTCTTTAACAGTATCTTTGTGGTCTTTAACAGTATCTTTGGTAAGAACTTTTTAGGCAACTTCCCTATCTGACCATTTGGGAGGCACTCTGGCAGTCACACTCCCATCACCAGTGGCTTTAACAGCTGGGATTGAAGCCACTTCCCAGCAAGTGGCTCCAGTAAGCCAATGGATGCCCCACTTGATTCCCTACACACTTCACTCTCACAGAGTCAGGCCAGGTTTCCTTAATGGTGAGATCCCAAATTTCCCATAGCAGAGTCTCATACTCCCAGTTCCTTTAATTTTATCATGGTGCAGCAGCAGAATGATATCTCAAGCTGCTGCCTCTGGGGAGGGACCCCCCAAAAAAGGAGAAACTGGGCTATTTGCCCTCATAGTCTATGCACGGTGGGGGTCTTCCAGCTGTTGATTTCGTTCCCACTGCAGGAGATTCAGAGCCAGGACAGCTCTGCAGTGTGAAACAAAGCATACTAAGTTTTGCTGAAACAAATGAAAATGCTAACATAGACACACCAGAAATCACTCAGGATGTCTGATGCATCTTTAGAGTGTGAGCTTCCTGTATAGTTTTTCTTAGACACTGAAAGTCATTATTTAGGATTTATAGTATTTTATACAATGGGAAACAATTTGTCCAACATGATAACAAATCTCTGAAAATAGGATTTTCAGTACTGGTGAGGCCTCACCTTGAGTACTGTGTCCAGTTTTGGGCACCTGACTACATGAAGGATATTTTGCTTCTCCAGTGTCCAAAGAAGGGCAATCTTTTGAGGTGAGTAGAAAGACAGAATAACTCATCTGTGTCCAATCTTTGTTTTCCTCATACCAACTGCAAACTAAAATTGATGATTTGCCACAGTTTTCTCAAATATTTTGCCGTATAGGAAGTACATACCCACTGTGTAATCCCATTGGATTTGATCCCACTAAACCCTCCTTTTATCTCTTTGCTCCCTATTGTATATCCTGTGGAGTCAGATAAAACCCCTTATGGTTGACTGCAGGGGCTTCCCATTGGTGTTTTATTGTCTCATTATCACTTTTGCTCAGATTATGAATAAAGGGATTATTTTTCTGAATAGGAATTCATGTAGCCTGGGAACCCAGTAGCCTGGGTTCTGCAGGTCAAGCTGTGTTCCCTTCTGCTTCTCACATTATCACCACCAATAAAGAATCTGCAGCTGGGGACTCAGCTGACAGCTCTGTCAGTGATGCATGGAGAGAGTATAGTTGCTCTTCCACAGCTGCAGTAGAGCTGTAATAGGAACTGAAGCAGGAGCTTTTCTTTAAATTTTTTGTTACTGAAACAAGCAGGTAACAGGTGACTACATAAAAGCCAAAAAATTGGAGCTATTTAAAGTACCTCTATGCTGATTTTGATTTCCAAATGGTACATGAAACTTCATTTAGCCCATTCTCTTGCTCTACACATGATGTGCCCCAAGAGGTATCTCCTGCAACAATTTTTCACTCTATTCTATCTTTATTTCCACTTCGTAGTTGGCATGAACATAATTTTTGGCTTCTACACTGCAGCCAGTAGGGCAATGATTTCCCCTCTGTACTTGGCACTGGTGAGGCCACCCCTTGAGCCCAGGTTTCAGTTCTGGGTCCCCTAAAACAAGAAAACATTGAGGAGCTGGAGCAAGATCAGAGAATGGCAACTGTGAAGGGTCTGGAACACTACGGATGAGGAGCAGCTGAGGAGCCTGGGATTGTTTAGCCTGGAGAACAGGAGACTCAGGGGGGAACTTAGCACTTTCTAGAACTGTCTAAAAGAAGGTTGTAGCCAAGTAGGGATCGTCTCTTCTCCCAAGTACTAAGCGATGGGATGAGAGGAAATTGCCTCCAGCTGTGCATGGGGAGGATTAAATTGAGTATTAGAAAAACCTTCTGCACCAAAAGGGTTGCTAGGCACTGAAAAAAGTTGAAGTGGGGAAAGTGGTTGAGTCACCATCCCTGAAGGTATTTAAAAGGTGTGTAGATGTGGCATTTAGGGACCTAGTTTAGTGGTGGACTTGTCCGTGTTGGGTTTATGGTTGGACTTGTTGAGTTTAAAGCTCTTTTCCAACCTAAATGATTCCGTGATTCCATGATTCTCATTCCTCTGTCTGCATACCAATTTCTGCTCTTCTCTCAAGTTTCCCAGAACTTCAGCAAAGCTGCATTCTTCAGTCTGAAAATATGAACATTTCCACTGGTCCCCAATGACTAATTTTGAGAGAGATTTTCCTTTACCAAAGGAAAAGAATTGTGGGTTATTACCCAACTACCTAATTTATAATTTAAATTTGATTAATCCTTTCCCTAGGTAAACTCAAAGAGGAAATTTTTCTTTATGAAAAAGGTCAAAACCTTTGCTGTAAGAGATGATCAGTTATGCTGTGACTAAGACCAGCTTTAAAACAGTGCTAATATCTAGGGGACACAGAAGTTCATATGAATGGACATAAGATTTTTAGGTTTTTGCTTCTAAATTCCGACCCAGGTGGGGAGAGACTGGGAAGCTACCTGATGATTAGTGTGAAAGTATTTATTGACTTTTATCTTAATCTTAATTAAAAAAAAAAACCTCACCAAAAAGAAATCCCTAAATTAACAAACCCTGCATCAGAATCTGTAACAACTGCCCCAGAAGGAGATGGTATATTGAAGAAGAAAAAGACCAAGTTAGAAAATAAGCTACCTTCTTTTTTGTTAAGGTCAGAAGTGAAGGTTTTGAGGTTTTTATGGTCAGACAAAATTCAACTTACCTTGGACGTAAGATCTTACAGTCCATGTAATTTTTGTAAAACAAGTAATTAAAAAAAATATTCAGAAAGAGGAATTGTTATGAAGGAAACATCTAGAATTTCTGTGGGTTGGAATACATGGGAAAAGGCAATCATAACCCTGGGGGAAATTTGCCCCTCTGACTGCACTCTATGCTTAAAAAATTCAAACAGAGTTTTTACTTCACCACTCAGCAGTGAGGGCACAACATAAAGGTAGCACCACCCTGGGTACCATGGATTCAGCACTTTTTGGTAAGGACTATGTCAGAGTAAAAAGTGGCTCTTTTCTAGCCTGGTCTTATCCAGAGCAACAAGTTATTCACTTGACAGTTCTAAGAGAAATCATCTTTGTTCTCCCATTCCTTTCCATCTTTGAAGGGCTCTCCCACTTTTATTTTCTTTATAGAGTTTCAGATCTTTAAGTCCACATACCCAGAGAAAATCAAAGCTGCTATTCTCTGTTTGTTTTAGAACTTAACAACCCTCTGATGAAAGTCTACTAAAGAAGCTGCTTGGCTTTTCTTGGTTTCATAGAGCCACCCGATGGGTGCATGCCCTGCAAGCTGCACTCCTCTAGGGTCATTCACTAACAGAGGGACATGCAGAGGGAGAACAGGGGAGCCAGCTTTGATCACTGGCATCATGCAGATTCAAAGGGAAAAAATAGGAACTAAAGAAAAATGTGAGATATATTGAGGAATAGCAAAGGTAGCACTGAGTGAGGCTCTGCTCCCACTGTCAGATGGATATGAACTATCCTGGAAGTGCAGCATGGGGGCATACACTGGAGTGACATGGGAAATGGCAATGTGCCTCACTTCTGGCTACATTCAAGTGAAAGAGCCATTTCTCTACTGTAACTTTACTGATAAAGTATGCATGTGATGTTAATGTGCAGAAAGATAGGTGAGATGATCCCTTTCCTTTAACCACACAGTATTCTAGGGGGATTTTGAAAATGTTGTCTTCCACTGGGATTAGTAGGACAGAAAGAAAAATCACCATGTTTATTTCTGGGCCCTCCCTCCAAGGCTTTGCAGGTGACAGACCCAGTGAAAGCATCCATCTCCGCTCTGTGCTCAGTAAGCAGAAAATGAAACAGAAGAGTCAGTGTGACAGTGAGTGATTTCAAGCCACTTGTAAAGGCATGCATTCAACCCAAGGCCATCAGTTCAGGAGCCCTCACAACAATTGGGTAGGTTTTAATAAAACCACAGCCACCAGAATCCAGAGGGATCTTGAACAAGACGAACAACAAACACAAAGCCTTCTAAAATTCATGCTGCTCATCAAGATACAAAAGTTCCCCAAGGCACTTTGTCATGATTTGAAGTTACTGTGGGTATTTTTTCCTGTCCTTCTCCATCTTAGCTCAAGAAATTCCTCCCAAAATAAACTGTACCAGCAGATGATAATTGCTGCTTTTCTCTTTTTGTCTTGGGACATCTGGATAAACTGCACAGCTCCTTTCACAGTGTCCTGGCTCCCTCAAACCATTTGTTAAAGGCTGGACACAGAAGAGCGACTTACAGGTAAACCTTGAGACTGATGGAATTTTTGCCATTTGCTAATAAACTCAGAATGTATTGCTCTATTCAACATATATAAGTATGCTATTTGCTGGAAGAGGCTACTCAAAACTGCACTAAGGTGGGTCACAAAATTTTAGTATCATGCTCTCTTCAACTTTGAACAAGCATTGAAAAACACAACAGGACATTTTTCAGTGGGGTCCTGGATGCTTGGATAGAGATATGGACTTACTCCAACCTTATCAGGACTCCAGTGTTTAGGTTCTGAAATGTAATAAAATGGCATCAAAATACTAAAAACAAAAGGCACTTTTTTACCTGGATCTTCCTGAGACCAAATAGTGTCTTTATCCAGCAATCTATAGAAAGCCTGTCTCTTAATCTCTGAAGATTTGCACTAAACACAGGCAGGCGATTAAGCCTCTTCCCTGTGAGAGACGCAAGACCAAACGCAAGCACTGTGCCTGGCCCAAGAAGTAGTTAATTTTTTTATATGAAGTGGAAAATTGCAATGGGAGGCATTGAGAGTGTGTGAATCCATAACAGATTCAATGGGAGTCGGAGCTTTGCAAGCAAAATATGCAATAGACAGGTTCAGAAATCTGCTGTGGGCAGGCCAGATAGACACTTCAGGCTAGCTTTTGTGCCTGCATCTCAGATGCAGGTTTTAAACATTGGCTGCTGGGAATTCTCCTCTCTTTCTTTTACTGGATAAAGACCAAGTTTGAATAGCAAAATCTTAGCCTGATTTTCAAGAGATTCCTGTTTACCACCCTGCTCTAATTTTCAGCTTTTTTTGAGCACGTGTTAGGATGTACTTTCTGCTGCAGCAGAGATCAATAGCAAATGATACCTTTGAAGAGGGAGATTTGAGGGATTCTACAGGAAATCAAAGGAAATAGCATTACAAAAGCCATTTCTTCCTTGTTGACCTCACATGCTATTTGTTCTTTCCAAGCAGTGGATAGGTGTATATATCCCAAACCAGTAAGTTTTAAATCAAAATGAATAATAAGAACATTACTTCATTGGAGTTTCACAGCCAATGTATTCTGAAGGCTTCCTCTCTTACCCCCCTCAAAAAATTGTTGAAAGGGAACCAGGAGTGCAATTTTCACCTTTGATAGTTCAATCTGTCAATTATGCAGGCAAGGCCTTCCTGCAGGTCTTATTTTAAGGTACAAACTTGAATTGATGAGAGAATTGTTCCTTTCTGCATCCTTTCTTCATGAAACAATGCAAACAGGCTCTTTTTGACGTTCTGATCCTCTGAAGGACCCAGCCTTATGGTGAAGACACTGAAATGTCTCAACCAAGAAATCTTACTGGGCTTCTCCCTAAGCAGAAGCACAAAGGGAGAAGGCAGAGCTGAGGGGTGATGCTGACTGTGTGCACTTGCATGTAATATATCTATCCATCACCTTTTTGAAGAAACTTAGGCTCATCTTAACAGTGACCCTTTTAGAAAGTGTTTTAAGGGTGGGCCTTCCCTCAGAAACTTGGTAAAAGTTGACCATCTCATCAAAGCAAATTATCTCATCTCCCTCAGTGACCAGTAGAGAGAGCCAAGCACCTTTAAAAATCAATCAATCCTTTTCCCTGGCACAAATTTCTAAAGTAGATGAAGTGTTTTTTCTGCTTGTTGCCTCTTTATCCCCACTGACAGTAGGGACAATACAGAGGAGCACTAGGAAGGGCAGGATATAAAGCAAATGCATCAGAAAATAGTGGAGAATTCTCTCTTAATATGTAGGCTTCATTGCATTTCATTCTGAAATGGAGGGGGTTTGTTTGTTGCTCTCAGGTCTCTCCTACCTCAGTTTCAATCAACAGTTTATAACAAAATAGGGGTTTGTTTGCTTTTGTTTTGTGTGTTTGGGGGGTTTGTCTTTCTGGGGTTTCGGGGTTCATTTGGGGTGTGGGTTTTTTTGGGGTTTCTTAATATAGAAATGTGCTAAGAAATTCAAATTTTGGAAGAAATTTACCTTTGAAAGATCTGAGTTAAGCAGGGAGGGAATAATATCAGAAAAGATAGGCTTTGTATGCCATAGAATGTTCTGCAGTACAAAAATATAAACACTGTAGATCTCTGCCTCAGTGTGCTGACAAGAGCTTACAAGTTTATGTGTGTATGTGTGTGCAGAGCAACACAGGTTGAGGAAAGGTTTAGGGCTGGATTGTGGGATAGTGCTTTTCTTGAAGCAGAGCCTCCTGTGTACCATGTCATTATGCTCTAATGCAGAGCACACCTGCAGAGTGATTGGTGCCTTTAGTATCCCCTTGGGTCATGCAGAAAGTGTTCCATGCCCTACAGAGTTGCAGAGTTTTGTGTAAGCTTGCTCCAATATGCATGTGAGCTCTGAGGATGACAGCTCAAATATATATGATACATATAATTTTTGTTTGAAAAAGCTTTTTCCACCAAGTTTTTACTAAAGCTGTGATTTCTAGTGTGACTATTGACCAAATTCCAAACACTGGCATTGCAATCAGGTTCTTCATGCTTACCTTCCCAAAAACACCAGGAACACATCTTCTTTGTGGTGAGTTTCAGCAAGAGTAAAGTATGAAAGCACTGTTTGGGGGCTTTTATCATTTGTTTGCTCTTATTGCTATTGTATTACAACAATTAAGTCTTTTATATATCTAAATCCAGTGAGGCCAATTTTCAGCCTGAAGTAGCTGAAGTTTTTGGCCTGAAGTGTAGCTACCTAGGCAGCAGAAATGTGGTAATTTTACAGTAAGGAGGACCTCAGCAGCTGTGATGTGAGGACAGGCTCTCAAAGTATTCAGCATGTAAGCTGAAGTGAACAAAGCAGTATGTCCTATCAAAACACAGGTGGAATGTTGTTTACCCAGTCTGGGATTTGGGACAGGACTACAGCAATAATGCAGTGTTTGCCATGTGGTTGTCCTCCCCTGGCATGATCATTAAAAGTTATTAAGTGACCAGTGTGTAAGTAAAGATGATGGCTGTAGTTTGTGGGTTTTAATTTCAGATATTGGTGTATATTAAATCACAGTCTGTGCACTATCTGTTCCTTTCAGCACAGCTCCAATTTCAAGTTCCAAGTATAAGAGAATCCAATATAATATAATTGTGGTCATTTTATTTTCTTCAATAAAAGCAATCATTGCCTGTAGCTGGTTTCAGAGTGTTGTGAGCAACTTGAAACTGACTGCTAAAAGAAGTCTCAAGCCTGGCAAATCCTTTTGGAGAGTTTTTGTAATTTAAATTATATTTTGCTTTTAGATGAAAAAGCACACACTGTTCAGGACAGCTGGCAGTCACTGAAGTAAAATGGAAGGCATTGTTTTGAAAAAAACCACAGGGAAACCTTCAGTAAACAATAGCATAATTCTTTTACCTTAGTCAATTAAAAGTTAGTATGTGTATTAAGAGCTTGATCTTTATCATCTTCAAATTAATGGTAAAACTCTCACTGACTTCAGTAGCAATACCAAAATGCAAGATAAAATCGCTCTTTAGAATAAGCTGAAAGAACTATTACCTTCAAGTTTTTAACATTATATTTAATTACAAGAATAATGTTTTGAGCAAATGACTAGTAATCAGGAGTCTTGTTTCCTGTTCCTGGAACAGAAAAGCAAATGCTCAGATTTAAGTCCATGTCCCAAATGAAGCTGCTTTCTGGATTTTTTTTTTTTTTTTTTTTTTTTTGTTTTGTTTTGTTTGG